>PVHP010011591.1:0-44794 GCA_004024765.1 Zapus hudsonius | reverse complement strand
TACTCACCCACCATGACTCAGGGAACTGAGCGGAAGAGGGGGCGGAAAGATTGTGAGAGCCGTGGTGGGGGAGACTGTCCGGAGGCATGGCACCCATCAGTAACAACACACTTGGGCCAGGAAGACCGGGATGAGTACTAAGATATCCAGGATCCCTTGCCACAAGGACTAATACAGACAGCCCACGGAGGAGGATATACAACTGATCAGCAAGTACCAATGATTAGCAAGTTTAAGTAACAAGTTTAAAAACAAGTTTAAGTAACTCCCAAGAGAAAGAATATATTGTTTAGGGGCATATATACATTCAGTAATGTCATATAATACCAAGTACTAAAATTATAAACACAAAACATGATCACAAATGAAAATACGGAGGATGTTACAGAGAATGAAATGGTGATTCAAAAGTGTTTGATGGTCTTTTCTTGATGATTTTGGGTCATATACCAACATGTCCTTTCATCGTCAGTGTTTCAGTAGATAAAGTTTATCACAACATATGTTTTTGTTTTATGGAAAAACACATTCAGAGAAATTAATTTTTTTCATTTTGGACATTTTCATACACGTATATCTTTTGACCTAACCCCCCATAACCCTCTTATCCCTCCCCCTCCCATCAGCACCCCCTTATCCTTATTCCCATTAGCACTAACCCCATCTTGCTTTCGTGTCTGGTTTTCATTTAAACCACTGAGTTGTTGTCCAAATGAGCATGGGTGGAAGGTTATTTACTGTGCAATGGGCAATTTACCAGTGGCTACACCATTGATGACCCTGACCTCTCCTCTCCAACAACCGTTAGTTATTCTGAAGGTCTGGGAGTTCATGAATCCTTCTTGCATCCATGTTGGCATACTGACAGGCTTGGGCTTGTGTGGGAAACCACAATTGCCTTGAGCTCATGAGTGTAAAGACCATGTCATGTCCAGAAGAGAGCATTTTGCAGCCCTCTTGTTTATCCTCCTGCTCTTACATGCTTTCAGAACCCTTCTGTGTGAGGTTCCGGGAATCTTGGAGAGGGTGGTTGAGATGTCCTGTTTGAAGCTGTACACAGAGTGGTCATTCTCAGCAATTTGACATCTCTGCATTAACTACTGCCCACTGAAAAGAGAAGCTTCTGTGATCTAGTAACCATCTGCTTCTTAGTGGATCTGAGAGCCGCTGCACAGGAGGGGTTCCATGCCAGATACTCTAAACCTGAACACATGGTTGTGGCTAGGGGGAATCCATTACTGTGGTTATGCTAAATGATAGCATGGCAGAATGCCTTCTAAGTGTCTATATTTGTTCTCATAGATAAGTACTATTTGAAGTCTTGACCACAAGGGATATTTAAAATAATATTTTTATTTATTTGCAAAGAAAGGGAGAAAGAGAGAGAGAGAGAGAGAGAAGAGAGAGAGAAAATGGGCACATCAGGGCACCTCTAGCCACTTGAAAACAAACTCCAGATGCATGTGCCCCTTTGTGAATCTGGCTTTATGTGGGTACTGGGGAATCAAACCTGGGTTGTCAGGCTTTACAGGCAAATTCCTTAAGTGCTGAACCATCTCTCCAGCCCCACAAGGAATATTTTTAACCAAAGAGTAGTTGAAATAAAGTTGATCTATTTCAAAACAACTTACGAAAATGTACTGTGCTCAAAGAAATGATAATATGAATATGGGTAACAAGTGGAATCCTTAATTTTAATGTAATTATGTTTTTACAGTTCTCTAGAAAAACAGAACCAAAAATATAATATATAATTTTTAAAATTTTTAGTTATATATGTGTGTATATATAGGGCCAATTATGATGATAATGCTTGCATTTGTGTTAAATTCAGTAAAAAGTGGCCTATGAACTTGATAGAAAAATGTTGAGCACCATGTTATCTATAATTAACATACTAAAATATTCAAAAATGTTGAAAATTACATTCTGAGATACATGCAGATGTATTAAGCAACATAAAACAGTAGCAATTTTTAAATTGAAAGAAAAAGATATAAGACAAATGAAATGCAATGTTCTTTAAAAATGTATCTTGATATACATTTATTGTGACTGATGTAGCCTAAAAATCCAGAAAACAACAATTGATAAAATTTTAGGGGAAATGCATTTTATACAGTGTGTGGTTAAGTTTTGATGTCAACTTGACCTTTCAAGTAATCTTGGGTGGGTCTCTGAGGATGTTTACAGGAAGGCAGCCTCTCAGTAGGGGGCAGGATGTAAAGAAGCTCAAAGAAGCTAGAAGTAAACATCCTTTCCTGTGTGGGCAGTGTAGGAAGGAAATTCCAGAGACTCAGGAAGCCATTAAGTCTGGGGAAGGGTTGTAAGACCTTACACTAAAGCTATATAAAGGGAAAAAATTCTCTCCTTGGCCCCTCCTGCCTGTTTGCTATTTTGTGTGTGGTGTTGGTGATGGGTTTTTCTCTCTGCTCGGACCTGTTAAAGAGGGCCAGGCTCTTTTGCTGCTACAGAACTTCCTCTCAATCCATAGTTTCAATAAATACTTTACTCCCCTATTGTAATTGTGCCTGGTTTGAATATTCATACCAGTGGTGTGTGGCTGACTGTGACATACAATAATTTTAAATTGTTAGGAAATTTTCAAGTCCAGTATGCAAAACTTACAATTATAGCAGCTTAGTAATATCAAGCTATTTTATGTTTCTCACATATATATATATATATATATATATATATATATATATATATATATATATATATATATATATGCTATATACAAATTTTACACTGAAAATAGAAATTCACTCATTTCTAGTCCATACAGAACAATCACAGACTACATTTATAGTCTACTTTAGTCTCTGTGTTTGTTGAATTGCAATACCATAGCACTGTGGTTTGTAACAGGGACTTATTTGTCAGGAAGCCTGAGAGAAAGAATCAAGATCCCAGCACATTTGCTGTCTCTGAAAGCCCATGACCTGGTTGCATGATCATCTCTTCTGTGTCCTGACATGGCACAAAAGCCAGCCCTGAGAATTCTGTGCCTAATCCCACAACAAGGATCCTCCCTACAAAGAAATACCTTCCCTATGAGAGCTAGAACTTTAGCAGATGAATTTGAGAAAGACACAAACGGTCAATCACAGCAGCCATTCTGAATACTACACATAATTATGGGAGTCTAAGTTTATTAGTAACTAGTAATTAAGTCTCTAAGTTTACTAAAAGTACATTCATGGTAGAACTCATTAACAAGTCAAATTTGGGGGCTGGGGAGATGGCTCAGTGAATAAAAGTGCTTACTGTGGCAGTGTGACAACCTGAGTTTGAATCCCTAAACCCACATGAAGCTGGACACAGAAGTGAGTGTCTCTAATTCCTCACTGGCTTGACACTTAGATTTTCCTCTGATCTCTGCACATGCACCATGCCACACACACATGCAAACACACACACACCCCCCAAATATAATAGTCAAAAATTATTTTAAATACTAAAGTCACACTACCTAGACAACCTTTGGATTCAAGGGAAAATCGCTGGGACAATATGAAAATTTGAAAGACAGAGAAATATGTCATATTAAAATATGTGTGATAGCTCTGAAACAGTAGTGAGTGGGAAGTCACCCGCAGAAAGAACTGTAAGGACAAAGGCCCGCAAACACGCAAGCTGAATCCAGTCCAAAAGCCAGAACAACCAGGAGCATGAATGAGAGTGAAATCAAACAGAAATCTGAGCAGAAATCAATACAGTGAGGAATCACATGGGCCGAGGGGCTGCAGTCATAGCAACAACCAACCCCCACAGAAAGACAGCCAATTCCAGACCCACAAGCCGAGTCTTTGCGAAGATTAATAACGATTAGATTTGCAATAAGCCTGATGGAATGGAAGGAGAGGAGAGAGCACAAGGGAGGAGAGAACAAAAGCCCAGAGTGAGGAAGAGAAGACAGTCAAGGAGACCAATTTGTCTCGCAAACAACATGATCCAATTCCCAAGACAATCTCCATAGATGAAGAAAATATACTTAAGTGGGGATGTATTTATTAGTTAAAAATTCTTAGAAAACTCGGAGAGGATGTTCGTAATTCATTCAATTGGAATTTTTTGAGTTTCTCTGACATCCAAGTTTGTTATTTTTTTTTTTCCTGTGCACTGAAACAGAGCCTGGAATTTAATTCATTTTGTTTTCATGTCATGCTAATATTCTTGTGGAAAGATATAACCTTCATAGGGAACATAACATTTCCATTCAAAAACATTTATTTAAGCAGCTTATGAATGGCAAATTATATAGCTGCTTTTCTCAGCCTAGAAGCCTCTCACATTCCTACACATAATAATTTCACTTTTTTTTGCCTCTGTGAGCATCAGCAAATATTAGCATATGTATTGAATGTTGTTTTAGAGTGCTAAATCAAGACCCAGGGTTGTCAGGCTACAGAATGAAGGTCATTAGAATTCAGTGTGTGTGTGTGTGTGTGTGTGTGTGTGTGTGTGTGTGTGTGTGTGCACATGTCCACACCAGTGTATGCTCAATCTGCTTGAAACGTGACCTTTCTTTTCCTTGAAGGACAGAAGAGGCATTCCTAGATAGGTTTTGCATATTTCCTTGGTTCAGAAGTAGCTCAAATCTAATTTTCTTGCAGGTGCTAAATAAAATCAAGACGAAGCTAAACAGATGGTCGCACCTCCCTCTCCTCATCTCAGTTAGTCAGCTTGATTAAAATGGTCATTCTTCCAAAACTTCCATGTCTTATGCAAATACATCAAATATTTCCACAAACCATATGTCCAATATCCTAACTTGAGAGTGAGTAGATTTATGTGAAAAGTTAACATTGACACCCAATGTAATAACGCTCTTTCAGAGATTCCAGAGGAATTCTGTTTGGGTATTTTTGTTTGGCACACACCTATAAAATGTAGAAAATCCTATGTGAATGTTTAAAATATTCAGTTTGTAGTATATACAAACAAGACACAATCTATATCTCAAAGTAATTATAGACTTGACAGAAATAAAATGGTTTTATCACATAATCACCACATGACATTTTTGCCTTAAGTAATAATTTAAAATTACTTTGTAATTTTAAAATGATCATATGTGTTTTCTTTGCTTATTGAATCTGACTTTAACCAAGCTCCACTTTTGTTTGGAGCTATGTAGAATCAGGAGTTAATAATAGAATTAGGCTATAGAAAAATCTATGCTTTCTAGTACAATTTAATTTTCTATTTTCCCATCCCCAATTAAAACTCTGCAACATAATTTCAAAAAATAAGTCTATTTTCATCCATATAAGAAAAACTCTTGTTTATAATTCATATCTCTCTATGCATAGTGCTTTATTTATGTCATAATGTAGCTCCATCATCAGACTCAAACCCCTGGAGTTTCTTTCTGAGTTAAAGATTATAATCTATTTTTCTGTTGGGTCTGAGCCTGATGACTCATGCTATAAACACACCATTACCTTGTAACTGATGCATTCCATGTAATTAGCCTGTTGTTTCCTGGAAACTTCTAGAGAAGGAATATCTCTCAAACCACTGTGGTCATATATTTAGTTATATCATCAAGCTATCGTCACTTTGCAGGGCTTATTATTAGTAAGGATGAATGATTTTAAACATTGAAGATGAACTGCTACACAGACCACCCAAGACCACTATGGACAGGGGAAAACAAGCCTGGGATAGGTATCAATTCAAACATCCTCAGTCATACCACTGTGACACACTGAATATTGATGGAGTGAATTCTCCAGTACAAAATGTACAAGTTAGGGAGTTCAGAAACTGATTATCTTCTAGAGGGTATCAAAGTGCTGCTGAAATAAAGGCAGTATACTGTGATGACTTTATTCTCCAGGAAAATGACCTAGACTCTCAGTCATGGAACGTTCCAGAATCTTACTGCCATATGTTGAAGGAAGCACCCACTTTCCAGTTCAGTCCTAATCTCAAATCCAACTACTGTGGTTGGTTACCTTCCCTGGGGACATCTAATATCTGTAGTTTCATCACGTACATAGATCCGCATTCATGATGGGATTTAGGCCAACCACCCCAAACCCATAAGGACATCCATATGTCTTTGCCCATGGAACTATTTAGAAAACGTTGGATATATAAGCTGGAAAGGCCAACTATATATTTGGACTGTTCACACTGGCAAGTGTCCGTTTTGTGAAACTTCCTCTGCTTCCTATAATAGAACTCAACTTCTCTTCCAGAACCTTATATGCACAATGACTGACATAAGTTATGTGCATTTGAAGAGTCAGCCCTGGCATTTCATAACTCAGCTTTGGTAACCATGTGGTAACATGATTCAAATATTTGCAAGCTAGTAACTTTTCATAAGTGGTATTAATAACTTGTATCAGAGCTTCATATCTTATGACTAAAAGGAAACTCCTCCATTCTCAGTCTGTTGAATACAATAGCAGATTATTGTGAAATGAATAAATAACTCCTGTTGCTGAGTAGGCTTCTGCTCAAGTGATGTTAAGATCTGATATCTTTAGTAGTGGCTGGAAGGTAACCTGAAACTACCAGATTCCTTTCAAGGGAATCACTTTCTAATGATGCTTACTATTTTGGGCTGATCATAGGACAGTCCAGTCTTTTTAAAATTACTTTTTGTTTTTTGCTTTTAAAATGTTACCTTAAATTCTTTTTCCCCCAATTTTATTAATATAAAAATCAAAGAATAAATATGTATATTATCTACATATGACATACAACATATTTCTTGATAAGTGTATACATTTAAAAAGGGTTAATTCATGGTGAGAATATTTAAGATCTACTGTTAGCAATTTTGAAGTAATAAAATACATCATCATCATTATTATTATTATTATTATTATTATTATTATTATTATTATTATATAGTGCCTATGCTATACTATAGATCCTCACCCTTTACCAATGTCTTCTGCCGCAGATGATGAGACTAGGCAGGGGGAAATAAAATAATCATAGTATGAAGGCCAAAAGGAGGTTATGGTGGAAGAGGGCTTGGAGGGGGCAGGACAGGGAAAAAGGAAACAAAATCAAAATTTGTTTACAATACAATATAATGAAACCTCAAAAGATAAGTATACTACAAAGCTGGAATTATCAAAGAGGGTGAGACAATCTGATTCCTTAGTATATTACAAGGAAATGAACAAATACATCAAATAGATAGCTGGCTCCCTTATTCTTTGTGGCATTATTTGCAATATCCAAGGTATGAAAACAGATGAGGATATTTACTTTTAAAATGGCATTAAGAAATAATAAAATGATTTGGGGATGAGTACTGACTTTAATTATTATTTCATCATTATTTTTGTTCTTATTAAGATGCAGTGTATAAATGACTGAATTCCACATTGAATACTCCAATTTCTTCTAAAATTAAGATTTGCACTGCTTGACAAGAAACAGACCATTGTGTTAAGTTTATGTTCATTTGGGCCCATCTCTCCTTTCTGTGGTCTTGGATTCGCCTATCAGCTTTGAGATCTGCAATGCCATTCTTATTCTCTTGGGTCTCCACACATTTTTCCCTGATGTTTTTTCTCTGCTCTTTGGTGTGTCTCCTCAGGGATTCTGGTAGGCTTTTGGGAGATGCTCTGTAGTTCTCTCCTGTCATACAGATTTATACAGGCAACAAGGCTTCCATTTAGATGTCCTGTTGAAATTCCCAGGCATGACCACATTCGGCGGGATACCCTTATCAATTCCCAGTGTCCCTATGACACCTTTGGAGAGCAGGTATGAAATAAGCACATGGTAGAGTTAATCTGAGTAAGTCTAAAAGCCTAATCTACCTGTTTCAGCCACTGTCTAGGATAGCTGCCCAGAACGAAGGGGTATTGGGAGAAGCTGGCAAACTTATGACCAGTAAGTTAGTGGTGGATGTGGGCCACTTCTCTACAGCCCTTGCCTTTGGTGTGAGGTGACCTTCTATATGCCACAGACCATGGAGGACCTGCCACTTGAGCAGAGGAGAATGGTAATTCAAGATTCATTAATTTTTTGCCCACATCTTTTTCAGTCTCCTGTTTGTACCCTGGTGCCTTGACTTTCTCTGCGCCAGTCTGGTCAGTTGTAGGACTGCAACTCCTTGGAGGGCTTCACCTCCACTGCTCACTACTCTCATCTTCCCAGGGGAAGATACTCCATGCACCCTAAGTCCAGTTCCTTTACTGACACTCACTGTCCTTGAGCCCATCTGGATGGAACCCTTGCTTGGTCCCCAGGTGACTTTAACAGACTTACCTTACAGCTATGCTTTCACTTACTACACCGCTTTTTAGTCTATTTATTAGGGAAATGGGGATGTACAAGACAAGCAAAAATATGGCATCAGACAGATAAGACTTAAACCCTTGGCCTGACCCCAATTTGTGGACAACTTGAATAAGTGCTACATACTCGATCTCCTCCCCTGCAAAGTAGACTCCACAACCATACTTTATCCTCCTGTGGATAAAGGCTGGATGGGCTCCTCTGTGGAACATATGTTACAGCCAATAAACATCAGTTGATTGTCTTCATCTTCCCTCCTGTGCTCCCTGCACTGAGAGTGTTTCAGCTTCCGACAATTCCTGCTTCCTAAAAGTATATTCCAATCTGTTTTCTTGAGATAATGCTAGCATTAATTACAGGCAATGGGAAGCTCTTATACTTCACACACAGTCCTGAGCACTATAAAAGTGTGTTCTTATATAAACCTCTGACCAACTCCATGCATTTTGATTTGTAGATCATGACATGAGGCTATCCTGTTTTCAACTGCTCTCTCTGAAATTTGCCTTTCATCAGCAGTAACTTTGCATCCATAGCAGGAGCACCGAAAGGCACAAAAGTCCCCCTCTGACTACCTCTCTCCTCCCGTCTCTGCCTTCATATCCTTGAAAAAGTTCTGTCTCCCACTAGTTCTGTCTCCCACTCCTCACTCCACTCACTTTTCCTACAGTAACACATTCCATTTTATTTCAAGTTCTGGTATTTTGCTTTTTAATGGAAGTGGCATTTATTTCTCCCATTATACTTGATGTTATCATATTAGGATCTCTCGGTCACTTTTTCTTGCTCTGACATTTTCTTCTGTGCTTATGTCACATTGTATTTTCCTGTTTCCAACACTCAGCTTGTTGGGTTTTGATCTCTTCCACTACCTTATATTCCTCTCCTTGCCTTAAGTAGCAGAAAATTCAAGGATGTGATTTACTTTTTCCTTTGGTTATCTGCTCCAATCTGCATCTTCAAAGACCAAGAGGAGAGAGTAGGAACTTACACGTTTATACCTCTATACTTTGACCTCATCTTAGAGTTTCCTGATTCTCAAGTTCCACTTCAGGTTTGGAATAGCACTTCAGCCTCAGCATGTCTAGAAGAAGTTTGGATTTCATCATTCTCAGACATGGTCCTCCTTTAGGGAATGACATCTGTACAGCTGTATAAGCCAGCAATGTGGAAGACACCCCGATGCTTCCCACCTCTCTCTTTATCCTCACGCCATGCAATCCAGCGCAAACTCCTCCAGATACTCTTCCAGCTGTATCTTGCTTATTATGTTGTCATCTTCACCATTCTACCATCCATGTAAAGTCACCCCTTTTACTCTGTCTTTGAGGTCAGCTTTGCCCCATTCAGCTGTTCTGAATAGGCACTTAGAATGACCGTCACACTTCCACTTCACTCTGAGGTCTAAAATACTCTGATGGCCTTTCAGCAATCCTTTGATGGAGGCCAGTATCCCTAATGTGGCTGATGAGGAGCTTCCCCCTCAGACCACCACTGTTGTAGCATCTTGTCTCCTCCTGGGTGGCTTCTTCTCAGCTCTCTTCTGATCCTCAGGGCATTTCTCCCTTCAGAGTCCTCTGTTCCCTTCTCTGCAGGCCCAGCACTTAGAAAGCTCTTGTTTTTGTTAGTTTGTTTTTTTTTTCTCCAGACCTTTTGGAAAGGTCATGTGCTTTCATTCCATATCACCTCTTCTTGTTAACTTCTCATTGCTGAGACAGTACAGCAACGGCAGCAGGTGATGGTAGGCAAGGGCTTATTTCATCTCCTAGTTCTAGGGGAAGCTTCCTCACGGCAGGGAAAAGCAAGGCACAAGAAGACAAGCGAGCATCACATTTCTGCATAGAAGTTGTCTCTGTTTTGGGCTTGGTTGGAGCTGGAAACAGTTCTTCTATCCAGGCTCTACCAGCTGGGGACCAAGTAAGAGGCTCAGTTGCAAACACATGGGGGACACTTAACACTCAACTACCATAGAGCCCCATGACATGATGCCACAACATTATAAATCTTTCCTCGATGGCACTGATCCAGGTTTATAATATGTGCTGGAATGATCGTAGGGTTGACTTTCTCACTTTGTGGTGGGGTCTGCCCTCTTGGCTCACCCAGGGCATGCATACTTCTGCATGTTCTCGATCATTGTCACATATAGCTCCCAACACAGGCCTAACTCATCATGACTATTATACAAGCATTTGTTGACAAGATAAGAAAATTAATAAACAAATGATTGAGGGAAAAATAGAGGCAAGAATTTATTGAGATGAATTAAAGTAAGACAGCATTTCTTGTGATAGAGGGATCTATGTTCAGCTTACTAGTATCTTACATGTCTTCATTTATAAGAAATCTTTACTGAATATCACTTTGGATTGATACTTTTTATTTGAGTTCGCTTTTGATACAGTTCTCATCACGTAGCTCCAGGTAGGCTCAAATCTAAGATCCTCCTGCATCAGTCTTCTGAGTGCTGGTGGGTCAGATATTTGACAATAATTTACTTCAAAAATTATAGCCTTAAGGATGTTTGTCATCACTTTGCAAGCATGACTACCAGAGCTCAGGATCCAACTCCCACAGAGAATGCCAGGTCTTTTGCATGAGCCTGTAATCCCAGCCCTGGACCCTGGGCGGTGGAGACAAGAGACACGGTTTCAAAAAAAGGTGGATGGAATTTCTGAGGATGACACCTGAGGTTGTCTTCTGGCCTCACAGGTACATGCACCCCCCCACATGTGCACGATCATGCTCAGGGACACAAACACAAACCCGTAAAAAATATACACTACTAGTTTGCCACCTATATAAATTGAGTGACTCAGGAGACAGAGGATGGAGGATCTTCAGAACCCAGGAGTTCCAGATTATCCTGGGCAACAGAATGAGACCCTTTTTCCAACATACATGTATATGAAAAGTGATATATATGTGTGTGTATATAAATATCATATAATTTATGATAGATATATAATTTATGATATATACATACATACATATATATATATATATATATATATATATATATATATATATATATATATAAATAATCACTTTCAATCTTTAGACCTTAAATATCTCTGTATTTGACATGTTTTCCATGAGGGGTTCTCACATGGACTGAGAACTGCCCTTGAACTCTGCACATCCCTGCTGGAGCAAGAGCTCTGCTTTGCATTGGAGAAGGAGAAGGGGAAGGGGAGGGGAAGCAGCTGAGAGGGTGGTGTGGACAAGGGAGGAAGCAAGAAGAGAGCTGCTTCTGCTTGCAGTGTGTCCTTGAGAGGGAATGTTTGGAAAACACAACAGAGCTGCAGGACAGCCAGTACAGGGGATTCTGGGAATTCCCCCAGTGGCCAGACATTCTTCTTCATCTTTCTTTTGCTTCCAATTCTGAGCACTCCAAATTCTTTCCCGAGGTGAATATGAGTGCAAAGGAGGAACTCTGGGACAACGGCAGATCATCTGAGAACTGGCAGTGAGTTGGAGTTTGATGGAGGTTTTGAAGATTATCTCTGGAAACGTGCTATGGCTTGTGTCCAGAACCTTCTGGCTGACTTTCTCATGAGACTTCAAAGTCTATCCAGGCCACATCTTGAGAAGAACAGATTTGCAATTTTTTTTTATCTGCTTGGAGAGAAGAACAACTCTCAAGGCTTCTTGTTTTCATACACTGCTTCTTTAAGGTTAGTAAAAATTCTGAGCTGCTTTGGATTTGTTGCAGAGGTAACATTGTCTAGGTCTCCGTGAGGCAATGATGAAGCCGGTGTGGGAGGTAGACTAGCAATTCTGACATGCAGGTGTGCAATAGTGCACATATACACACCGAGCAGCCAGCAGGAAGAGTTTATTTTTCTGGACAAAGGCATGTATGGTCCAATTGGCTTGTAAAAGTAAAACTTGGCATTTTATTATATGTGCTTATCCTTAATTGTATAAATAACTAACATGGAAACACTTTTGTTGCTCTTACGTATTTGTCGATTGAATGCATCTTCAGGTTTTAACAAGAACATTCACCAAGCACCTTGATGGGACACACCAGCTTAGCATGCCAGGCTTGTATATGTCTGCAAAATGGATTTTGGATGCTCCTTCCCCATGGTCACCAGTATGTTTAGGCAGGTCATGTGGTCTCTGCCATACACATCACTCATTCTTGTCCACTTTCAAATCATGAGATCTTTGTTTTCTATTGGCCCATAATAAGCATAATTTTCTTCTTTTAAAAATATAAAAGTGGACGCATGAGGTAGTTCAGTAGCTAAAGTGCCTGACTGGCAAGGGTGAGGACCTGAGTTTGATCACTAAAATTCTTGTAAAAACTAAAAAGTTGGGCATTGATGGTGCGTGCTGATTATACCAGCACTAGAACTTGCTGGCTAGCTGGTGTAATTATTGAGCTCCAGGTGAATGACTCCATCTCACAAAGAGTTGCATTTTGCTGCTAAGAAACAATACTCCTGGTCTCTGCACACATAGACCCATGTGCACCCCTTGCACACATGCAGTCACACACATGTGAACATGCACACATAACAACAGAAATAAATAATAAAACTATCAAACTATTATTTTATGCTTGTTGAAATTTTAGGGAAAAAAGGACAAAAAAAGTATAGATTAAAAAAATCAGCAACCCACCATTTTTTTGTTTAATGACTATTTGTATCTGTTTACATAGCTTCTAAAGAGGCCTTAAATGTCTTTTGTGTTGTGTTCCTTATTCAGGGTAAAGTTATATTTATATTATTGTTAGTTTTCACTTTCTGCATGGAAACTCTTTCTATATTTCTTATATGCAAGACTTTCCATCCCTAAGCTACAAAAAGCCACAAGTTAAAATGTAAAAGATTGTCATACATCCTGACAACATTTTCAGATAATTGGTGTTTAATTATCAGATTAGGAGGATGATTTCTCATCTACCTTCCTGCTCAGAGGGGAACAGAAATGAGGGCTGATACCACAGTCATCATGGTTGTTATGAGAAGCCTAGCGAAGGCTTAAGAAATGTGTACATGTCAGAAATTGATGTAGGCCTGGAATTGCAGCTACTCAGGGACCTGAGGCAGGAGGATCACAACGTCAATGCCTGCCTGGACTGCAGAGTGAGTTCAAGGCCAGCCTAGGCAAATCAGAGAGACCCTGTCACAAAAAGCAAGCTAAAAGCCAAGAATGAAGCTCAGTGGCAGATCACTAGCCTAGCAGTGTGAAGGCCTGGATTTAATCCCTAGTAACATGAGAAAAAGAAAAGAAAAGACAAATTGTGCACAGGAAATGACAAGTACAGTCTATCAAGAAACATTTCAGTGTATTAGAAAAATGCTCAGTACGTATCCCATGCAAGCATGAGAGCCTAAAAGTCACCCAGGCTTCGCTTCCCTGTCATCTGGGTACACTGCTAAGCATGGTGATGTGCAACTGTAACCCTTGTCCTGTGGGGAGCAGAGACAGGAGAATCACTGGGACTTGCTGGTCAGCCAGTCTGAAGAAAAGTGGCAGCTCCAGGCTCAAGAAAATAACTTGGAAGAGAGATATATAATACCCAACATTATCCTCTGGCCTCTCTGTCCTGGTGTGCATGAAGCCTATGCTTCTGTCTGTGCACAGAAATGTGTACTCTATCCTTACTATGCACACCACACTATGCATACTATGCACATACCAAAAAAGAAAAGACATATTTTACAAGTCTTAAGAATGGAATATTCTTAAAAAATAACAAGCTCTCTCTAAACTAAGGCTTGCCCTATGTGGTGCCAGATCTAAAACAAAACATAAACAACAACAACAACAAAAAGAAATAACAAGCTAGGGGATGGAGAGATGGCTAACTGGTTAAAGGCGCTTACTTGCAAATTCTGAAGGCCCATGTTCAAATCCCTAATGCCCACATAAATCTGATGCACAAAGGGGTGCATGCATTTGGAGTTCATTTGCAGTGGCAAGAGGCCCTGTTGTACCCATATTCCCTCTCTCTTTCTCTCTCTCTTTGCTTGCAAACAAATATTAAATAAAGCATTTTAAAAAATAAGAATCTAAGTAAATCTTGGCCTAAGTGTCCAAAATTTCTACCTGGAAATTCTGGTGTAGACTTACTCTATTTGGGTTTGATTCTCCCCTTACCTACATGCAGGCAAGAAAGAATGCATTTTTCAATTGTATTGTGAGGTGATAAACAATAATAAAAGTATGCACTCAGAAAAAGCAAGGAACAGGAAATTCTTTCCTTAGGAGGAAAGTGATACGTGTGCATCCTCTTGTCATGCACACCAGACACCTTCTAAGGACATGTTCCACTTTGTCTCATAACCCAGCAATCTCCTGGCAAGACTCCTCCATATATGGTTCAAGTACAAGAAAGACAGGAGCTTACCTTTGTTTCCTGTCGTCGTAGCTGCAGGCAAGAGCCCCGACAACAAACTGGTCCTTGTCACTCAGAGGGTTGTACCCTGTGGAAGGCAGCTGCTTGTCATCTATAAAGGTGACAAATGTCCTTTTGTATCATCCCTGTTTCTTCCCATTCAACAGCAGATTCACCCATCACTGGCTGTTTTTGCTCCAGATCTCCTTGTTTGGGATGTGTTTTTCATCTAATTTTTACATTGTACCAACTTCCTGTTTTCAAAGAACTTTATTGGATGAGAAGTGTTAATACCGAGGATTGTCTTCTAGGAACAAGAAATCAAGAGAAAGATGACACCAAATACTGTCAGTTACAGACTTGTTGCACAGAATTTTCTACCTTGTTCTTGAAACTCTAACCAGAAAATTCAGTTCTTCTTCCTGGTACTTAGATGAAGTGTTTTTTTTTTAAATTTATTTGTGTGGCAGAAAAGTAAAACAGCAATATGTTCTGCAAACAGAGGTATGTGTGGTTAAAAATCTACCATCATTCATTGTTGCATTTGGTGACCCTTCAAGTGACAGAGTCTCAGGCCTTCTGTTCAGCCTAAACAGCTATCCCCAGGGAGACCCATGGATCAGGTGTCTCCTGCACTGTATACCTGGACTGCTTTGCCCACTTGTTGCAGAGATACAATACATGGCTAAAATTAGTCACTGCTGCAGGGATTCTTTGACTTCTGAGAATGTAGCAGTAATATATACTCTAACATTGAATTTGGATAATTTAATGTCAAAATATCTATTTATAACAACATATCTGTTTTAGAGTCAGAAGAAAGATGCTTATGGCTAAATGATAGGAGAAAAATAACACTGTGATTATTTCCTTCTTCACAATTTATTGTCCTGTGTCTTAGATGGAAAGATCTATATATTCAGTGTCATTGATTTCTTTTCTACTATATTTCTGTGATATATTAAAGATTGTGTGAGAGAGAGAGAAACACACACACACACAGAGAATAGGGATTCTAGAGCCTCTTTAATGCAAACTCCAGATGCATGCACCACTTTGTTCATCAGGCTGTATGTGTGTACTGTGGAACTGAACCCAGTCCATGAAGCTCTGAAAGAAAGTGCCCTTTATCACTGATCCATCTTCTCAGCCCAAGCTATTTCTTTTCTAACAGATACTATAATTTTTGAGCTCATACATATAGTAGGTTTGCCAATCTGCATACAATATCAACACATTAACCCTAATTGGCTTGACCAATTCAGCATTGCTTTATTAGCATGAAGAATAAGCATAATTGTCATTGTTGAAATTTGTGGAATTTAAGATAGATTTATTGCCAGGAGTCATGAATAGAGAGCTCACCTTTTCATAAATAACATGAAACCCAGCCATCCCCCAGCCCTGTCACTGTCATGGCCCCTGAGACTAGAAGCCCTGTGTTTCCATCTCTCTGCACCTTTGGGAGACCCCACCTCTCACACAGTTGTTAGATCTCGTGTGTGCATGCAAGCAAGCCTTCTGGATGCTGTTGCTCATGGTGTGGTCTGAAGTCAGTAAAACAATCTCTAGAACTGTGACACACTCTCTGTTACATCAATTAAAGTCAAGTATCAAGGCTATATTAGCATTCTTTTGCTGTAAAGCATGAAATATATAGGAAGCAAGACCTTTCCAAAATCAGAAAAATGGCAGCTCAGGACAGACAGATTTCCAAAGAAAGAGGCTCAAGTAACGTGAGCTTGAAACTTGCCTCAGATGACAGCCTGGACTGAGCTAAGAAAGACAATAGAAACAACACTCAGAGAATTTGCTGAATGCTGGAGACTGATAATAGAATTTAGACCAAGGTGGCTAAAATGATACGTTAAGGCATGTCATGAAACCCAGCACTTGACAATAACGTCCAGTTCACAATGTCCAGCATCCAGTGAAAACTCACTAGGCAAGGAAAGGTTCAGAAAACAGCGTCACGACCAAGAGAAAAATTAGTTGAGAAAATATACCTGAAAAAAATAGCAAGTGATGGAACTAACAGGGAAGTTTCCTATCTAGAAAGATACTAAAGCATTATAAAGGATGTAAACAGGACGGAACTGTAATTATGAGCCTGCAAGGTAATGAGCACGGTTGAACTTGCAAGAATTAGAAGATGCCTCATGTGGCGGCCAGTGTGCAGAAGCTGGAAGGCAGCTTGATTGTTGAGGGTAAAAATCATCATAGGACACGTAACATCAAACTGGCTCAAATTTACCTATAAAAGTATGATCTAGTTATTTATAATCCTTGGCATTTTTCAAACTTCTTTCCTTCTCACTCTAGTCCAGCCAAATTTAGATTGTCCACACTGCCTTCCTCAGTTGGGGGAACCAGATCTCGCTTGACTCATTCATGGCTGTCATTTAATGCCAGCCATTTTGGAATAACAGAATCATAAATCATAACTGGCAAAATAATTGCTCTCACTTCTCACCTTTGAGATTCAATAATAGAGTCTTTGAAGGTAATTTCTCCCCAATTTATCTTCTGCAAGCATGTAAATATTTATATATCTGGGACATCAAAACTCTCCTGTCCTCACCATGTATGCATGGTGTGGATGCACGTATGCATTTGTGTGTGGATACATGTGACATATGTTGGTGAGAGTTTCAGTATGCTGAATGTATATATGTCCTCTGTTCATGTATGCATGCATGCATGCATGCATCTGTGGGCATGCATGCATCCCCGAGACACAGGTGTGCACATGTTAATCATGCATATGCATCCATACGTGTGCCATACATACTATTGGGCACTGTATTTTATGCATATATATGTACATGCATTTTGCTTATATACATGTGCATGCATATCTCATGCTTTTGTCTGTGTATCTGTAATTTCTTGCTGTGTTTATATCTGAGTCTTCAAGTGTTTGAATGTTCATGCCTGCACGGCATGTAGGTATGTATGCGCACACATTTGACTGTCTGGTTTGCATACATGTGGTGTGAGTATATGTTACCCTCACTTCGTCTCTCTTTTCCTCCTGGAGTACATCCTGAACTTACCTCTCCCATCATCACTGTCTCACTCAATCTGCATTTGATGTTCTTATGAGCATCAACATAGTATCAACTTGCACTCTCATGACTCATCACACTCCAGAATGCCCATTTATTTATTTGTTTGTGTTACAGAGAAATCATGAGCGCTTTTTCACAGTTAGAATCTTTTTTATTGCTATATCCACAAGATTTGGTATCACATGTTAAATACAACCTGACATTTACACTGCTGGTAACCATAAAGGTCGGTGAGAAATAATTAAATTTTGAGTCTAGAACCATTAACGGTGAACAAACACTAAGCAATATGAATATTCCCTCAGATGGTGATACCCACCTAAGGGGAAATGGAAGCAACAGCCACTGTGATGTTTGTCAAATCACTTTCCAGTTTGACTAGTAATAATTCTATGTAGATATTGATTTATGCCTTAGTCATCCTTTTTCATTGAATCTGTCTTCTTCGTGACAGTTGGGAATACATTTAGGACACTTTCTGAAGATTATTTTAGTTCATTCATGCATGGACCTAGTTCCTTTAAAATATTTCACTCAGTCAATATATGCTACTGTATTTGACAATGTATTTTAAGACTTCTTCAAAGAAAGCCATTGATGAGGCTCTGATATTTCCGTGATGGCTTTTTGCTTAAACCACCTTTGGCAGGTTCACATTATCTTTAACATCGCTTAGTGCTTTTACACAGGAAGTCCATGGATGGCTCTTGCTGCAGGCTGGGAACAAGCTATCATTCCCAAAGGAAAACACTAGGAAAATCATTTATCACTTCATCCCTCCCTTTCTTTATCAAGAATTTCTTCTCAAAGAACGAGGCTTATCCCTGAGGCTCTTTGGAAATTGACAATTCAGGAAGAATCAATGGAGAGCTGCATTTTTGATGGATGAACCCTTAGAAAATTCTATAGCATTCTTCCCATGACCTTTTCCGAAGACAGATGAATAGCCTTCCAAAGGTTGCATTTTATTTTATGTTCAAAAAAACACCAGCCAGCCAAGGTATATTAGAAACAACAGAATCACATTAGGTTCTTTCCCAAAGTGAAAAACATAAATGAAAGGAAAGGAATAGTGAAAGTTAAACACAATTCTTGAAAGAGGAGGAATGAATCGAAAACACAGAAGTGCCTGCGTTAAAGGACTCTGAAGTCATGGAATTGCTGTTTCCCGAAATACTTCTTCTTCTTCTTTTTGGCATGTGAAAAGTGGTATGCATGTGTGTTTTATGTGATGTGTTGTGTGTGTGTTTTGTGTGATGTGTTGTATCTATTTAGTGCCCTGTACATTCACCTGCTGTGGCTAGAGAACATTAGGTGTCCCCCTCTATCAGTCTTCCGCAATTCTTACTTGACTTTACTGATCCTTGTACTTGCTGCTATTTTATGAGCTTAGATGATTCTTGGGTCTCTGGTCCCCGCAGTATTACTGTTATAGACATGTGCCCACAGGACCAGCTGTTTATGTGGGCTGTAGTGGTTGAACTTCAGCAGTCTCTCAGATCTCCTCAGGCCCTCATGATGGCACAGGAGGTACTCTGAAGTACTGAGCCACCTCTGAAACTCTGGAAGACAACTTTTACCACAGCACTCCAACTGGAATATCACCCTGATGATAAGATGCAAGGTAACCAGAAATGTCAAGATTTAAATTATGTAAGGGCAGTTCAAATGCAGAGGATGGTTTTGACATATGAGTCAAAAAGCTTGTGAAGGAGTTTCTTGAGGGGTTTGAATGTGAAAACAGTATGGAAAAATCATAGAGGAATTTAAATAACGGGGCAGGGGATGAGGCCCCGCAGTAAAGCACTTTCTTTCATAGCGTCATGAGAGCTTGGGCTCCAGAGGTAAAATAAGCCATGTGTGACAGTGCATACCTGTAATTCTAGCACTGAGGGGGCTGAAGCAGGAGGATCACTGTTAATTCCAGGCTAGCCTAGGCTATTTAGTGACTTCAAAGGTAATCAGGCTTACATTGTAAGATCTTCTCTCATCAAAACAAACATGGTAAAGGATGTGGAATGAATGAAGCTAAAGTGTATAAGCAGTAGGAGACTAAGGGCCTTGAAGTGATGACTATGAACTACAACCGCACAGGAATGAGGAGAAGAGAAAGGCAAGGGATTTGGATGTGTTGTGAACTAACTCCCCAAACCTATCAATTAACAGTTCAGTCTGAATGAACATATCTTAACATATTCAAAAACAAACTATATTTAACTGAGTGTTGGGCTTTTGGGTCTTATTTTCATCTCATTGTCTTATGCTTTATAGATCTTAGATAAACAAAAAAGGAAAATGTATTCTTTCTACAGCAGCAAGATTTCACACTTAGATTTGGCACATGTAATCATGTGTTTAACCAAAATTACATAAGTTATTTTTCTCATGGGGTTGCTATGCTGCTTCTCACTTTGATGCATCAAACTCTTTCAGTTCAGGTTAGAGAGTATGGTGTTCTCTACTACATTTCGCTATTGCTTTCTATCCTGATTTGTTCTTCTAGTCTGTCTTTTTATATTTGCTCCCTAAAGAAATGAATTAATGGTCCAATCCTAAAGCCATCTTTCTATCCAGATCGGTTTCAGACAAAAGTTATTATGTTGAAGCAACCTTTTATAATCCTTGAAACCCAGTTTGAACAAAATGTAATGTAACTTTCCTTTGTAACATAAAAAGAATGTGTTTAAAATAGTTACACACTTATTCCTTCTGGTGCATTCACATTAATACATTTAATATGAATATATTAAATATACACATTGATATATTTAAACATGTGATAAATTCTTTAGTGGGGGACATAAACCCTGGAATTTTAGAAATCAACTCTTGGATTTGTTTGCCCAAGAGTGGGTTAGCTGCTTTTTAGAGCAGAGCCTGAAAGAAGGAAACTTGGGCTTTGGAGTCATTTACCCAATAGTATGGGTTAGCTGCTTTAAGGAGCAGAGCCTGAGGGAAAGAAACTGACCCTTGGAGTCATTGTAACCAAGGATGAGTCTTTTGTTTCTGCTGTCTCCACTGCACTGTCGATTCTGCTGCTGTAGCACTCACTGGTGTTTCTACCTGAGCCTTCTAGAATAGGAGGTATGCTATTGGGGTAGACCTTGAACTTAATTAGCCCAGTTTGCCAGCTTTAGCTAGTTAGATGTTGCTGTTATTTTCCAGCTTCTGTGGCAAGATGTGATGATGGCCAGCCTAAGCACGGCTGTGCTTTCTTTGCCACGATGAAACTTCACTTCAAAACTGTAAGATGAAATAAAACATTTCCTCCCATAAGCTGTTTTGGTCAAATATTTGCCCCAATTAAAAAAAAAGAAGTTAACTACTACAAGTATTAACAGAAATTCTAAGTACTTGAAAAGGTGTATTCAAAGCTATCATCCAGATATATCAAAACAACCTGGAAGATATGAAAATTACAGAGTTGGGATGATGGTTCAGTAAGTAAAATATTTGCTCTGCCAGAATAAGGATATGAATTCAGATCCCCAAAACCCATGTGAAATGTTTGTTATACCTGCAATCCCAGAAATAGGGGTATAAAGAGGAAGTTCTTGGGGTGCATTGATTAACTAATCTAGTCTTGTTGATGGGAACTAGCTTTCATCTCAAAGAATAAGGTAGAGAGCCACAGAGGAAGACCCAAGATATCAGACTTTGCCCTCCACAAACACATACACATGCAGCTGCAAGCATATACAAATACATACAAACCACATACACAAAAACATACCTACAAATTTTTCAGATTTCTTTACCATTCATTATACATCCTCTTGCAAGTCTTCAATATATTTGTATTCTATAAACAACCTGTATAATAAACATGAGAGAATGGTTTAGTGATAAGTGATATAGAAGCCTAAATTACATAACTTAAGCTTTTCTGGTTATAAAATGTTATTTGTATTTATTTTATAATTTGTATGCTATTTCCATCATTTAAAAAAATTCAGTAGGCTGAAAGAAAAGGTTAAGAGAAAAAAATGATACAGGTTTATTGCCATAGGTCTGCCATCCCTGCTACTCAGGAGGCTGAACCAAGATTGGATTCAAAGCCAGCCTGAGCAATTCCGCATGTTCCTGTCTTAGAATAAATGATAAACAAAAAATTATATCACAGAGGTGCTTGTGTAAATAGATCTTTATTGTATTACTACTCACAATGGTTTAATTTGTGGAACTAAATTAGGTAACTATCAACAGATAAGTGTGCAAAGAAGTATGGTATACTTATACAATTCTGAGGGTTAACATTTGTTGTCTACCTGACCTTTTTAGTCATCTTGGGTTGGTCTCTGAAGTTGTTTACAGGAAGGCAGCTTCTCAGTAGGGAGCAGGATGTAAGAAGGCTCAAGAAAGCTGGAAACAAACTTTCCTTCCTGGAAGGGCAGTGCAGGAAGGAAATTCCAGAGACTCTGGGAGTAAACGAGTCTGGGAAAGGGTAGCAAGACCCCACCCTAAGGCTAGGGGGAGAAAATCTCTCAATTTCCCTTGTTTTATTGGTGTGCATGGTATTAGTGATGGCTCTCTCTCTCTCTCTCTCTCTCTCTCTCTCTCTCTCTCTCTCTCTCTCTCTCTCTCTCTCTTTGGACTAGTGAAAGGGGCCAGCCTTTTTCATCATTATGAAGCTTCTGCTGGATTTTTAGGTTCAATAAATCCTTTCCTCCCATAAACTGTTCCTAGTTTGGCAGTTCATCCTAACAGCATGTGGCTGACTATGATAACCATGTAATAATTTTTATTGTCATGAAGAAAAATGAAAACATATCATTTGAAGGAGATTAGATGAAACCAAGCTTTAGCCTATTAAGCAAATGAAGTCAGACTCAGACAAATACCACATATTTTTGTCACATTCATGGATCCTACATTTTTATATTATTTGGGCATACAAAATCATGTATGCATCTAAGAAAGGGACTAGAAATGAAACTCTTCAGAAATGAAGGAGGGAGGTAGGAAGGGGAGGACATAAAGGAGAATGTTACAGAGTATGGGAAAGAATATGCTCAAAATATATTCTTGTATGGAAATGTCCTTATGAACCCTAGTTCTGTATTCAATGACTCTGATGATAACAATTTTTTTATAATAACAATGAGCCTCCACCCTGCTGCGCAGCAGTTATAGTACTATGTGGGCTCCTAGGGGAGAGAGATCATCAATGGTATTAACCACCAATAGATCCTACAATGTACTATACAACTGGCAAGAGGTGCCTGGGGGTACAATAGTGGTGTGCCAGGTATGGGGATAACCAACAGCTCTTCGATTAGATCTGAGGCCTGTTCCAGGGAAAGGAATTCATAACTGATACTGAAGACATAGTCAAAAGCTCATAGCTTGGAAGGTCATAGGCCCTAGGAGGGAAGCTTCTACAGTTGTTTGTCTAAATTAATGTGTTGCATCCATCAAATTGCCCTCTAAATATTTATGCTTGTATCCATAGATTGGTGCTGCTCTCACCAATTTCAGAGAATTTTTTTTTGAAAATGGTGGTGATCATTGGCGAGATGCAAAAAGCATCAGAACTAAAAATAAGTGGTTATTGAGTGCTCACTGCTAAATGAGATATCTCTACCACACCCTCCAAGGCTCAGAGAACATTGAGGAAAGGGGGGTGGAAAGAATGTAAGAGCCAGAGAATGGTTGGAAAGAATGGTGGCTTCCAGACATGAAGTGGCCATCGAATTCATGACTTCAGAGTGGCTGTCATTATCTGCACAAGACCTTCACAACATGGTGCCTATTAACATTCCTTCATAGTTGATGGAGTAGAAAAATAAATACATCAAAATAGCAGAGGGAGTGGTTGTGAAGAAGATGAGATTCTGTGGAGGGGAGGTGGGGATAGGAACAAAAGATGATAGCAGTTAAGATCAAAATATATTATGTACGCATAAGAACATTGTTAATAAAAGTTTTAAAAAGAACTGGGGATATAGCTCAATGGAAAAGTACTTGCTAACTTGAGGCCCAGCTTTCATCTCCAGTACTGCAAACAAACAGAGAGGGGGGCACAATTAAAGCAGGTTTTTCTGTGGCCAGAAGCTAAGCTAAATGAGGTCACATAACCTCTGAGCACCCAGATAAATTCTGTGAACACCAAGGGCCACACTGAAGCTTACTCCATTCCTACTTCCTATGCTGTGAATGAAGATCTGGTTCCTTTGGGTGATTCTATTTGGGGAAGATGATGCAAATCAAAGTAATTTCAAATAAGACAGGCATGTGTTTCTCCTTGAATGAACACAAAGCCACCACATGTGTTGAATTTCAGGTGCTGCTTCCTGGGAGGATGACTAATCTTTGTGTGTCACCAGGGAACAAAATATAGTCTTGTCCTTCTTGTGGTCTTATTTGCTCTGGAATTATAGGATATGCCAGGAGATTTCTGGGTGGACTGGGAGGGCAGTGAAAGAAACCCATTAGCTCTCTGAGAACATGGGACAGGCATCCTATAATTCACTTTTAAGTAGTACCCAGAAATCATATAATTACCCTATAAAGTAGCTCTTCCAATGGAATTAGAACATTGGAACATTTGTTGTTTTTTCAAGAACGAATATTTAGGGCTGGGGAGATGGTTTAGTCAGTAGAGTACTGCTGTGCAACATGGGGTCCTGGGTTCACAATGCATAAATGCTAAGCATGAGGGCTTCCTCCTGTAATCCCAGCACTGGGGAGGTAGAGACAGAAAGATCCATGGGGCTTGTTGACTGGACAGTCTAACCCAGTAGCTTCACTGACAACCCTGTCTCAGAAGGAAAGGAAGAAAGAAATTGAGGAAGACACCTATGTCAGCCTCCACATGCACGTACAGGCATAACCCCACTCCCCCATGCACATAGGTGTGCCCATCCACATATGAACACTCACACAGGCATGTGCAGATGCAAGAAAGAATACTTAGCATGCACAGATGTGTGCACTCTTTTTGGCATTTTTCTCTCCTGTCCGTCATGTGCCATCTTTGTTCTGCTCCTCAGCTGTCTCCTACTAGAACTCATGGTTCTTATCCCTTAGTGCTTCCTCTCATTTCTTCCTTCCAATGGCTCTGTGGAGGGCACTGCTTTTATCCTCACTGCCACCTCACAGACAGTGTTCTCCAAAAGTCATCTAGCTTGTGGTGCCAAGTTGAAAAGGTTCTCTGCTGTACTGTTGGCTTTCATCCCATCTTGGAAAATTTATCCTGACAGAAGAAAGAAATACATTGTGCTCCTCTTTGCAGACCACTGATAGATTTGTTTTATGTGTATTTTGCAAAAAATCTCTCCCAAAACAGACCCTAGAATATATCACTGGTAAAGTTTAGCTGAAGGCTAATTTGTTTAATGGTTATGCCTGATGTTATGAAGAAAATACAACATAAATCACTTGGAAAATCACTCATAATAATGAACACAAAACAATGCAGATTGTTTTATTGTGGCTAATTGGAGTGAGTTATTTTATTTTCTGTTAATATTTTTTTTTACAATCTTTACTTTAGTCTTGCTTGTAGAGGAGATGAATAGACCAGTTTAAGAGAAGGCAACATATTGAAATGAAAAACTACTTATTCCTGTTCAAACAATATTCCTCAGCAAAGCAGTGTCCACAGTACATAAACATGTCCATTTTCTCAATATGAAAACTGCAAGGAACAATTCATATCTAACTCTTAATTCAGTATCTCTAAGCAACGAAACAGAACCGTTAGCTGTGCTTATAACATTGAATTTTTTCTCATTTTCCTGTGTTTAAGTTTTTGGAATGAAGTTAACTCTTTCCACTGCATCATACAGATGGAAATTTCCAGTGGATTGAAGGGAGCCATATGGCATAGTGGCTAAGGGCTGAGCTCAGATGTGTGACCTGGGTTGGCACTTTTGTTGGAACTCTTAGTTTTTCGACTTTTGTGCTGGGAGTAGAACCCAGTGTCTTGTCCATGGTAGGTAAGCACTCTACCACTGAACTACATTCTCCACCCATTAGCTGTCACCAGGGAGAATCCCACAACGGCAGTAATTACTTCATAGGGCTGCTCAGAAGACAGCATGACTGGCTCATTATTTTGTCCCTACTAAGGATGCAATGCTACAAGTGAGTCATTGCATATTTTCAAGGCTTTGTTAGTTTAGAAGTTCCATGATGGGTCTAGTCTGTTTGCATAAACTATTTCTAATATAGCATACATTCAACTGAGAGCATGGTTTAAAAATATTGTTATTTTTAATATTCATTAAAATATTTTTATAAGAATACAATTTTAATATGCATTAAAATATTCCAGTCCATTTAAATATCTCAAAAATAAAAATCCACATCGCCAGCATCCACTGGCAAGTCGTTCTCACATGTCCATATTTCTTTCTCATGATGGGAATAGTTCTTGACACTTCATCACTTTACAATTTTTCTCCTCTCTGTCCGAGAAATAGCTCCTTTACTGTGCTAAATAATTGTATCTTTCCCAGTGAGCTGTCTTCTTGGTGTGTTTTGTTTTGCTTCATTTTCTTGCTCTGACATCTCCATGCTCACCTTGAGAAAGAATTTCAGGCACTTGGCCAAATTATACACTGTTTGTCTATTTCAATATTTATGTTGCTGTTTTCCCTGAGTCTATCCTTCCTTTGAATTAATGATCATGTTCTCATAGGAAAACTTGGGTTTGAAGCGATTGCTTTTATATGAAATCATAAAAAAATAATTACATAAACATCCTCAAAAAAGTCCAACATCTTCTAATTAAAAAGCGGATAAAATAGAGGTTCACTAATTCCTGCCTCATTAATCAGAAAAGTTATTTGGGTGTTATCTTTTGAAAATATAGGCATGTCCATTCTTGTGTGTGAATCAACACAGGTAGAATCATAACACAGACTCTCGCTCTTGTGAGATCCGTGGAATTTCTCCATGGGGCACTCCTGGTCAGCCGGTTCCTGAAGATGCCAAGGGATCAAGGATTTATACAAAGTCTCAGTGATGTGCCGCTCTCTTGAGCTTGGTGTGTTCCTCTTTAAATGGGGATTCTTGGGCTCACCACCCAGTACTGTGATGAGAATCAAATGAGTCCCTACAAACAAAGTAATTAGCATAGTGCATGGAGCCAAGGATTTTGTCATTATTGCACTCATCCTTAATAACTACCCTTCATTTGCATCTGTATTTAGATGTTGTGGAAAATGCAGTCTGATGAATCCCTCCTGGTTTTAGGTGTGGCCTACATAGAGAAACATAATGCTGGGTCTTTGCTGATCAACTGACTGTGACATTCTGTGTAATTCATAATTCACTCTCCTGTCTCTCTGCATTAGCTGAATTCTCTTCAGAATTCTATCTTCCACATGAAAAACGTCCTTCTATTTCCCTCTTAGATGAAAAGCAGCCTCGAAGCGGAAGTCTTCATGGATTCATCTTCGTCTGCTACTCTGTCTTAATCACTAACTAGTCTACATCCTGCGAGTCAAAATGTATAAGTCAAGTGAAGTTAATACTGTGTGTAAATTCTTAATGCATGGATACCATTTAGTCTTTTAGAAAGACTGAACCACTCTCTAATGAGTGTGAGACTTACAAACATGGAGAATGTCACTTATAGCTAAACACATGCTTGTGATGGCTAATCTGCGTGGTTCACTTGAATGTCAGGTGTGTATGAAGGTGCTTACAGAGAGGTTTAAGTGAGGAGGGAAGACTCGCCCGGAACGAGTGGCATCACCCCACAGACTGGGGTCCTAAAACTAGAAGGAAGCAGTGGATGATGGCACTGACTCATGTCTTCTTGACTCCAGATGCCGTGAAAGCAGCTGCCTCCCATGAACCACAGCTAGAGAGCATTCGCCACCATGCTTTCCCCAAAAGGATGGACTGTCTTCTTAAACCCTTTCTTCCTGAACTTACTTTTGGTCAGGTCTTTGGTCACAATAACAAGAAAAGCAACTAACACATGGCTGAAGTGATGGAAATGAATTTCCTTATTACATCACTTGGACCCATTATGTAGAAAACAATTTTGATAGAAGTTCGGTGCTGTCAATCAATATCAAGCTTTCTTTGCCTTGAATTTTTTTTTAGGTTCAACATATCCAAAGAAATACTGACAGTTCAATCTTTCTTTAATGCTTAACCATACTCTTCCTGCTTAGGTATTAAAGCACTTTACAAATGAATACATTGTTCCTACCCGCTCTATACTCCTTTCATTGCTAAATTCCAATTTAATGTGTGACTGTCGTTTTTTTTTTTGTGTGTGTGTGTATCTGGTTTTTTTTTTAATATATATTTATTGTCCATAATGAGTTACATTATTTAGTGGGCAAACCATGCGTTGTTATCCCGAATTCCCCACTTCCCCCCTCCCCATTCCTGATCAGTTGTACATCCTCCTCCGTGGGCTGTCTGTATTAGTCCTTGTGGCAAGGGATCCTGTATATCTTAGTACTCATCTCGGTCTTCCTTACCCAAGTGTGTTGTTACTGATGGGTGCCGGTTGTGGTGACTGTCGTTTTTGAAATAATGGAACTCCCAAATGCACTGGATGCATTGACTCCATGCCTGTTACAGTCAACTTTCTAGTTGCTGCGCAGAAAGAACCCAAACAAAAGCAGCTTGTGGAGGAATGGGTTTATTTGGCTTACGGACTCGAGGGGAGACTCGATCCTGGCAGGGGAAACGATGGCATGAGCAGAGGGGTGGACACCACCTCCGCCACAGCACTGCAAACAATGGCAGGAAGGTGTGCCAAACACTGGGAAGGGGAAGCTGGCCAACAACACAGCTCCAGTGAGGTTATAAAACCCAAACTGTCATCAGCTGGGGATCAATCATTCAGAACACATTCGTTTGTTTGCGGGGACGTCTGGATCAAACCATGACAATGCCCGAATGCAATTCAGCTATGACTGTAATGTAAAGAGCCAGCAGGTTTTGAGATACAAGGCTGCACAAACTCAGAAGAGGGAAAAGAAAAATACAGGTGAATATTTCTGAAGTAAGACATGTGCAGAGGAAAGCTAACATTACAAAATGTGAAAACTTTTGAAATTTTGGCTCAGGCTGTGGTGTTTGGTGAGAAACCTGTTGGCTAATTATTTTCCTTTTTTTTGTGATAGGAGAAACTATGTTAGAGGTGAAGCATCCTTTTTAGCATGCCGAGAACCTCGCAAACATCTCCCTGCTACTTCCATTTCATCATCACAAAGCATTAAAGGAAAATACGTCAGCCAGGAAACTTAGCTTTGCTTTAGAAGGTGCCCTGACTGGCTTGAGTGTCATGTGTCAGGGGAGGCAGCTAAACAAACCATCAGTGGCGAGGCAAGAGTAAATCACCACTTGGACAAATATACAAAGGTGACGATATAAAAATAAAAATAGGAATAAAAATCAAGCAGACATAGAATAAATTCACAAGTGTTTATTTGGTCTATGAAGGAGAATTAGTTGGTATATGAAGTGTTTTGGTACCCGCAGGAAATATCCTTCTGCTCTAAGTGCACTATGAAAACTGATTTTGCAAGAGGCATGGGTTTTCATGTCAGCAAATCAAAAGGGCATTTTAACAGCTTCATTTTCTCTTGCTTTTCCAGCAACATTTGATGCGACTGACCACTTCCTGCTCCATGTCCTTTCCAGGGTCTCATGCTAACCCAGTGATTTTCTTCTTTCATTGCATCACTCTGAATGGTCTTCCTCAAGTTTATTTGCTGACTCTTTCTTTCTTCATAAACTTTAAAAATTGACTTTCCACTGAACTCCAATCCAGGTTTAAGGATTACAAATATCACATGACTGCCCAAGCTTCCTGCTTGGCATTTGCGGCTCAGACTCATACAACCAAGTGTTAATCAGACATTTCCTCTTTGAATATCTCAAAGAATCTTACATACAACTGGTCACCAATGAAACCATGAATTCTATGAATTCCCTTGTTTTCACTAACTCGTCCCTCCTAAGGAAAGAGCATTGTCAATCATGTATGTTCACAGTTTAGGAACAAGCCTTACCATCCTTTGACAAGCTTAACCATGGTTTCATGGGAAGGACCAAGGAGCTATTAACAGAACAGCTGCCAACTGGAGAATAGACAGTATCCCCTTTTTAGGGACTATAGCTCTTATATTTTGCCGGCCAAAGAAGGGCTTAAAGCAGAATGGGGAAGGTGGACTGATGGCATGAAGTTTCACAGCAGGTCCAGTTATTCTGTGGTATCTTGTGACTATATCCAAACTCCTGGAGGCTTTTCATATGTCTAATAATGGTCACAGTCCCCACATGTGTCTTCAGTCCTACAGACGAGGACTATTCAAATAGGAAGGACTCAAGTGAAAGTTGACAGGAATGTTTTTACCCTCAAATAACCATTAAGTTATCTGGGACAGTGGCAGAGTTGCACGCCTTCATCAGGACAGATCTGCAGAAGTGGGGTTCCAATCATACCTCCATTGAACTTATTTCTTGGCTGATAGAAAAGCCAGATGGATTTCACAGAACAACTCCGATTAACACAAACTTAATCAGCAATGATCACAATGACAGCTGCTGCACCAGATGTGGTTTCTCCTTTGGAATAAATCAACACTGCCTCTGGCTGCTGACATGTGCCATGCACCCATGGATGGAGGAAACACTGTTTTTGTCATGCTCATCAATAAAGATAACCAGACACAGCTTACCTTCACATTCTAAGGAAGCATGAAAGCTTTATTGACTTGTCATAGGTTATGCTCAATCTCTTGCTTTTTGAAACAATACAGCCTGGAGGAGTTATGGTCACTCATACACAATACATGAATATAATGTATCACACAGAAAAGATCATGAGAGACTATGCATTTAAATGGACCTGAAAGTAGATATATATTAGCAATGTAATACAACAGAGAACATTCAAACATCCACGAAGTCAAGGTGGCTTCCAGACATCCAGAATTTTGGGAATGTGTGGAAGTACCCTTCAAAGTTAAAGGCTAGTGAGAAGGTTTATCTGTCAAATTCTCTGGATTATAGTATATGGTTTTTATGTAAAATGTCCCACATGGGCTTACGTGTTTGAACATTTGGTCCCTAGACAGTGACACTGGCTGGGAAGGTTGTGACAACTTTAGGAGGCAGATCCTTGTTGGTGAGAAGCAGGTAACTGAGAGAAGGCCTTGAACTTTTAGACTCTGGACTCAGTTGCTGTTAGTTCTCTGCTTCCTGCTGTGGCTGCTCCTGCTTCCACACCTTCCCCATTACGACAGGACCCATCTCCCTGGAACCATTAACCAGAACAAACTCTTTCTTTTCTTAAGTACCTTCAGATATTTAATGACAGAAACAACAAGAAAATTAACATAATAGTACAACCTATATTACATTGGACTTTGGTGCCCTGCCCTGCTCTCCTTGTAGCTTTGCAGTGATCAGCCATGAGCCAAGAGTGAAGCATGTGAATGAAGAAGAAATTGTGATGGAAACCGTCTTTACACTGGGTTGACTCAGTGTTACTGAGATGCAGTAGAAGCAGATGCTTTTTGCAGCCTCTCAAATGTTCCCACAGGAGGATTCCATTAAAACCAACAGATTTTGAGACAGATCAGGTGTATCAGTTACTTTTGTGCTGCTGTGACCCCAATCCTTGACATAAGCATGTTAAAGGACAGGAGGTTTATTTTGGTTCACAGCTTAAGAAGTTACAGTCCATAGTTTCTCGGACTTATTTGCTTGGACAGAATAAAACCTGATTGTAAGAGCCATGGTAGAGGAGAATGTCCAGAGACATTGCCCACCTCAGTAACAACATACAAAGGGGAGTTGGGACCGGGTGGACTCCTAGGCTGTCCATAACCTCCAACCCCATGGACTGATCCAGTTTGCCCACAGAGGAGAATACCCAGCTGATTGGGAACAGGGAATAGGGAAATCGGGGAATTGGGGACCTCAACACATTATTTGCTCATTCAGTGTATCTAATTATGGATAATAAAGAAATATTGAAAAAAAGAAAAAAGGAAATAACTTTCAACAAACAAGGGAAAAAACATGGCAATGGGATCATGTGTAGGAAGAGAGCTGTTCACATCATGATGATCTGGAAATATAGAGTGACGGGAATTGTGGTCATGCTACTTCCTCCTGCTTGGCCTTATCTTATGAACTTTCCAGAATTTTCTAAAATAGCAGCATCTTCTGGAGACCAAACATCTCTAACATGAACCTGTGGGGGATGTTTCAGATTCACACCACAATAGCAGGCCAGCTCCTAATGATAGTATTTTACATTTGAAACGTCATTCCTGTTTTACTCCCAGACCCTGGTGAAGACTAAATATCTGCCTACAGGATGATAGTAATTATGTGATGTAACCTGTATCAACTGGGGTCCACTTGTCCTACTGGACCATAAAGTTTGCTTCTGAAGATGTGGAGCACATTTCATTATAAAATGAAAATTGTATGTGAGACTGGTTCTGAGCATGTTTGTGACACACAGTCTCTATGACTGACTGCAGCTTTCCTCACATTCCCATGAAGCCTGCTTCTATGGCTCTGTTACTTCTCAGAAAAGACTCAAAGAACATTCCCAGGTGTGGTGGTTTGAATGAAATGTCCCGTGTAGCCTCTTGTGTTTTGAATACTTGGTCCACAGATGGTGGCGATTTGGAAAAGTTGTTGAGCCTTTGTGAGGTAGAGCCTTGCTGAAGGGGGAAATACCTTGAGGTTTATTAGTCAAGTCCCACCGGGTGTTCAAGGTTAGCTCACTATTACTATTTCCTTTCTACTGCTGTGGAGATGTGACCAAGGCTTCCTGCTCAGGCCTGTCATATTTTCCCTACCAAGATGAACTTGTCCCTTGAAACTATAGGCGGAAATAGACCCTTTTCTCATATAAGCTATTTCTTTTTTTCTTTTTTTTTTTTTTTTTTTTTTTTTTTTTTTTTTTTGGTTTTTCGAGGTAGGGTCTTGTTCTAGTCCAGGCTGACCTGGAATTCACTATGCAGTCTCAGGGTGGCCTTGAACTCACAGCGATCTTCCTACCTCTGCTTCCCAAGTGCTGGGATTAAAGGCATGCGCCACCACATCTGGCCACATAAGCTATTTCTGACCTGGTATTTTGCCCCAGCAATGAGAAGATAACTACAACACTGGGGTAGAAGTGTGGCCATGGCTTATAGATCAACTGTGACAGTATGCCTCAAGCGGCCTAGTGTGATGACTACTGCATCCCAGCTCATCTCTGAAGTTGCCTGAATCGTGTTCATCTTTACCTATAGCACAGCTGGTTGTCTGTGCTACGGCAAAGCAGATGTCCTAATGTTCACTTGCACTTTGGTTCTTTGGTAGAGCCAGACCCTCCTTCACCATGGAAGTGGCCATCAGTGCTGGAAAAGCACACTGCAGATCCATGGGCCAAAATTACCCATGCCTGTTTTCGGAACTTCTGTATTCCTTATCACCTCTTTCAACATATCCTATACTGTTGCAAATATTCTCTCCATTAACTTAATCAATGAACCCTGCCTATTATATCACTGCTATCTCCTGTTTTCTTCCAGGATAGTGATTGATGCACTTTATACATTACTCTGAAATCTAGTTATTCTTCCAAATCTCTATTATGAATCACACATTCCACATTAACATCAACACCACTCTGACTACGATTTCTAAAAGTTTATTTTACTCTGATCATCTTCATATTCAAAGCATCTTTCATAGATGATCTCTGTTTGCAAATGTCACTTCTTTTAAGAATAGTATTAGACATGTTTTTAGCTTTTCTAAATCTAGTGAGAATATACAAAAATACACCCTGTAACTTAGTGACTTAGCATTTGGCTCTATGGCTTGCTCCAACCAGTAGAAATCTATAGGAGATAACACTCACCGAAGCTCTACATGTGCAATCTGTAACTTGAAATGTGAACTTCAACTTTAATATTCACATGAAAAGAATAAGTCATGGCTATAGAATGAGAGAGACACCATATCAACCCGAAACCACTGGAAACCAACCGGATCTAATTGTAACATAGTTTTTCTAACATACTTGTCTTTAAATAAAAATAATTAAAATTATCCAATTTGTAACAATATAGTGCTTAAGGAATCAATTAACTTATGTATAATATTTATGGATTAGTTTTATGTGTGTAAATAAAAGAACGGTTATAATGAGTATATAATTACTTTGAAATGTTGGAAAGGATATGACATGAAATAAGTTTATAAATTGTGAATAACATTCACAAAAGGTTACACATCAAAAAACATAAATAGCAGCTGCATTATAAGATAAAAGTATTTTAGTTATCCCCAAAAAAATTTCACAGTGAAGGAAGAACACTAAGTAAGAATAAACAATAGTCAAGAGATTTAGGAGAGAGGAAAAAAAAATCCAAGACAGATATCTTTTTTTTAAAAAAAAAAAAACAACTTCTAAATAAAGCTCCTATTCCTTTTTGTTGAGAATTTTCGTAAGTGACCACACTATAATTTGATCATATTCTCTCCCATCATTCTCTTTGATTCCCCTTCACTCATATTTCACTGAATTCCCTACTCTTTTCAAGTCGTCCTTCCTCTATAGTGATGTCGCATTCTGTCTGGTCTCTTGCATCATCTAGGTCATAATGCTGATCTTTCAGAGGTAAGAGCATCCACTGGGAAGTCAAGAATGAGGTCAGTTCCTGGCTGGAAGATAGTGCCCCAAAGTACTTCTCCCCACCCCGTGACTTATTCCTTCCACCCTCTGTTCAACAATGGTCTCTAAACCTTATAGGGCGTGAGAGAGATGAGTCATTTAGCACTGAGCAATCAACAGCTTCTTGTTTTCAGTACTTTGATGAGTTTGGTGTCTCCTTAATATCCACAGCTATCTCCATTGAGGAGCAGGGAGAGCAGTTGGTTACCCACATAACTCATATACACTATTGCACTAGTGGGCATACCTTGCTTGGCTGGCACATTGTGTAGTTTGCAGGGTTCACAGGTGGTTAAGACAATTGACGACTTATCTAGCTGCCAACATAGCAAATTTATGTTCTATTCTAAAATCAGTGATGTGATGACATATTCTTAGTGATTAGACTGACAAAAAAATCAGATGACTCATTGACATATAAGTTTCAGATATTTAAAAAAGACATTTTAGCATAGAAACAAAAGAAAATACTATAAAAATAGCAATTTGCCAAAGCATAATAAGTAAGTTAATTCTGTTTAGAGTCAGCAAAATAAAAATAGTTTCAGTTGGATATATTTTCTTCTTCAAGAAACGAACCATGAAGAGAAGTTAAAAACTCATATGTAAGAACATAGAAGTTAGGGAAGACACTCTCACCAAAGACCAAAAGCACTTCAAGACTCAGGGCAGCGCCTCACCAAAGCCCTCACTCCTCTTTTATGCAAAGTATCAGAGAAAACAATTATGACATACTGCTATTAAAGAATATATACTTCAAACACACTTATGTTCCCTGGAACTCAGATATGGTCTACTAGGAGAACTGCAAAGATAGTTCCTACCAATGAATCAGTGATACCAGTAAGATATAAGGCTGAGGTTAAACTTTTTCTGGTTTAGGACAGAGCCAGTTTTAAAAACTGACTTCCTGAAATCATTTCTTCATTTAAAGTTATACTTAACATGTGGAAGAGGCAAAGTTAGGGAAGTGAAGAATGAAGAGCTCCAGATTTGTAACAGGTTGGACTTTAGTTATTTAAATTTCCTTCCTGTTATTTGTATAATTTTAAACAAAAGCTTTTCACTTTGAAAAAAAAATGACATTAAAAAATATTTAAGACTTTGTAGTAAAAAGTACAAAAAGTTGAAATCACAAAGGCTGGCCTTGAATCCTGGCTCAGACAATTATGAGTTGTATGACCTTGGAGAATACTGAGCTTCTATTTTCTTATCTATGTTCACATTTTTTCTTACTTATTCTAAAGACTATTGGGGGTTCAATGTGTGTAAAACTTTTGCAAAGTGTTTTTCCTATATTTTCTTCCTATATATCAGCTGTATTTTACCAGTAAATATGTGCTTTAACAAACAATAAAGAAAAGAAGAGAAGTAAAATATTTCCATTGAATAAAATAATTAAGAAAATTAAAATTTTCTTTTAGAAGACTTTGCTGAGTGAACAACAGACCACATGTTTCTGGAAGCAATGGTCAAAATACAGATACTTTATTGACCAAGGATATCTGATAACCATATCCATTAGGGTAAATGCTTTCAACACTACATAGGTGCTGTATTTAGCAATCACCAATCCAAACTGGAGAATTACCACATTCTTCCAGGAAGTTCTACAACAAATTCTCCTGGAGCTTGTTTGAATGCAGAAGGACAGTATTTCAATCTAGTTCAAGTCTCTGGGAAACCAGGACAACCATTTTCACACACACATTGTGAAAACAAAAACAAAAGTGAAGAAAAAGTGAATCAAGAATGACTTCAAAAAGCTACCACAACCATCTCCCTGTTTAAAACACAAAACCACAAACCAACAAAAGAGATGGGAAACGTTTGGGATCCTTTCTTGGAAGCTGCCTCTTGACTATTTTTTCCCCCTCTATGGCTTGTGTTCAGAAGGATGTCATGGCACTAAGAAACCTATCATCCTGATGGTTCAAGATTGAGTTTTCTGATGCAGAAAGCTTCAGTGTCCACTGGACAAAAATATTAAATGAGTTCTGGACAAAGATCTCTGACCCAGATCAAGGGTGTCCACAACCAGCAATCAATCTGTCCAGTTCTGCTCTGAATCTATGGGCCCCAGAGTCTGTCACTGGGTACATGAGAATCAGTTCTATAAATACAAAGAGATCCAGCCACATGGCACATTGCGGTTGTCCTCTGACTATGTCACTTAACAGGAGAAGCAGATGAAGAAGGTCCAGAAATAGAAAGCAGGTCTGAGGAGTACCTGTGAGCAAGCAGGTGCCACACAGACAGATCAGAGTGCAGCCTGAAGTGTGGATGAGACTCAACCATCAATTGTATAAGGAAATGTGGGAGAGGATGCAGCAAAGACACATCCCACGAGGAGCCACAGGCAGCCCTTCAAAGCCTAGCGTTTTGGAATTTTAGGTCTTTTGTTTAGTTCCTCTGTTTGGAACTGTCATCACAGCTGAGTAAGAGGCATTTGTAGAATGTTAAATGTGGCATGATTGAATGACAGGATGTGTGTGAGAGCCTGTTATGTTGAAAAATATTATTTAAAGGAAGGCTTTGACTCCTAACACATCTAACTAACATTACAAAAGATTCTTTAGATGCTTAGATTGTAACAATGAAATGAGTATTCGAGGGCTGGAGAGACAGCGCAGTGATTAATGGTGCTTTCTTGCAAAGTCTGACTGCCCGGGTTTGATTCCCTAGTACCCACATAAAGCCATATGCACAAAGTGGTGCATGTATCTAGAGTTTGTTTGCAGTGGCAAGAGGCCCTGGCATACCCATTCACTGCCTCCTGCTGTATCTCTCTCTGCTTACAAATACATTAAAAAATTTAAAAGTAAATAAAATGGGTATCTGAAAAAAGTAACATGGTTTTTATTTCTGAAATATCCCTGCGATGTTACAGAGCATTAATATTTCTACTTATTTAGATTGCCATTGCAGTGGATGAGCTACCTAAATTTGATTATTTTTATACTTTTATTTATTTATATGCAAACACAGAGAGAAAGGGACACAGAGAGAGCAAGAATGGGTGCCCTAGGGTCTCCAGCTGATGCATTCATGAACCGCTTTGTATGACTGGCTTTACATAGGTGCTGGTGAATCAAACCCAGGACGTTAAGCTCTGCATGCATGCATCTTAATCACTAAGCCAGCCCTTCAGACCTGAACTAGATTATTTTAAGATTTAAAATCATAAAAATTTATGCAGTGGAAGGAGATAATAGTGACCTCTTGAAAGATGCCCACCTGGGTAAGGCTATCTCAGTCACCTTGGGTAGGTTCTGTCACTTGTGGACAAGTTCTGTCTTTTCTAATCCAACAGAATTACCTTGGAGCTAAAATTTCTATTGTTCAGGAAGCTGCTTTGTAAACGAGACACAAAGCTTCTTCATTCATCATTTTGGAGAATTATTAGTCTCTCCAGCTTGTTTTGAAACTCCCTTGAAGACAAAGGTTGCTGTGACATTTCTTATCACCCTTGCTTCTTGTGAATTTATTTTCAGTTTTCAGAAAACATGGAAACTTCCCTCCATAGAAGATTTAGACCTCACAAATCTTTCCCAGATAAATTTTAATGCCTTCGCAGCCAAGCAGACTGGATGACTTAAGACTGGCTCCCTTCCTCCTCTTGATCCTGGTATGTTATGTTTGCTGTCTCCTCGACTGAAGATGAACTTTATTAATTATGCTAAACATCATCCCTGGATGTAACCCCTCTCTCTCTCTCTCTCTCTCTCTCTCTCTCTCTCTCTCTCTCTCTCTCTCTCTCTCTCTTCTTTCTTGATGTACTTTTTGGACCAACCATCCTGACTTCAACACAAAGGAAGTGGCCATAAGGAGAACAAATCTGCCTCATGGACCTGTGAGGCCAGGTTTACATACAAGAGCAAAACTTCAAAATATTCACTCGAATGTTGTACAAATGAGGAATGTCCATCTCTGGGGCTGCTGTTTGGATTATTTAGCAACTCTTGTAGAAAATTACCTAACTATTTATTTATTTATTTATTTGTAGATAAAATACTTGAGTTGGCTGGGAAAAGATGCTGTGGTGATTTGATATACAATGTGCCGCATATTTTGACTCCTTGGTTCTGAGCTGGTTGCAGTGTGATAAAGTAGTGGAGCCTTTAGGAGGTGGAGGATTGCTAGAGTAGGTGTTTTTTTGGAGGTGGGACTCGAGGTGTTCTAGTCAAGTTTCTACCTTTCCAGAGCTAGCTCACTCTTGCTGCTTCTTCCCTGCTGCTGTGACAAGAGCTAACACCTTGCTATCTCCTTGCTATGCTTTTCCCACCATGATGAAACCTCCCCTCAAAATTCTAAACTGAGATACAACCTTTTCTTCCATCAGCTGCTTCTGGTCGGGTGTTTTGAACCAGCAATGAGAAATTATCTGCTAAAAACTCATTACTCATAAAACCTGAAACTTTTACATATTTAACTTTGATGAACAGAATGGTAGGATATCATGTTGCTATCTTCCAATTTGGCCACAACTTCTTATTTATATGCAAGCAGAATGGAAGCACAGACACTTCTATTTTCCTAAGACTTTTAGCCATGTATCTTTGGGGATTATCTGTGGAAACGTGTTGTACAAGGGAAGCACCATGAGCTTTGTGTTTCATTATGGTCTACACCACAGCTGACTTCAGACTCTGATCAAGTCACCGAAGCTCCAATCTTTTGGAGGACAGCAGGGTGGCTTGCTCCTTTCAGAGGTCATTCTATCCCATGGGGTTGTTTAAGGTAAATGGACATAACATCCAAATGAGTTTGTGTAGCTTTTTACATGAAGTCAGCATTCCACAAACACTTCAATTGTGACTTTCCATGGGAGAGTTTATTTCAGTCCTGAGGTAAGAGATCTAACTAGCACACATTTTTGGAAGGCCTATGTGCTCTAACCATCATAATCTATTCCAACAAAATTCTGTCTTCTTAAATAGAAAACGTTCCAGTGAACACTGACAACACTGCTAACTTGTCTCACATATTAGTGTGGTAAAGATATTTAGGCAAACATGATGCAAATAGGTAAGGAAAGCAGTAGATATCCAGAGTTCCCTCCCATTACAGATCCCACTTCAGCCTACACCTATGAGACCTTTGCTTTCCTAAGAAGTCATTGGAATGAGATGGTTAAGTCAAGGCAAATTACTTGGAATGTTCATCTTTGTGTCGCTTCACAGACTATGTATGTGCCCATTCACAGTGCTTTATGAGTAGTGGATATGGGCATGGCTAAATCCGGAGCACCCTCTGCCTATGAAAGGGTGCTGCTCAGAGCAGCAAAACCAGATGAAAGAATAAATGAAGGTATTAAGACATTGTTGGCCAACACTTTGCTTCTTCTTTGAATGATGACAAAACAAAGCTCAGGATTCTTATTTCCACTGATAACTTTAATTAAAATGGATTTTATGTATTCTCTCAATAAGGGGGTTGCTTTTTTCTTATATCATCAACAATGTGGTCATTTACCTTTATTCATGCCAAAATCCGACATTTTATGCTTGTAAGTTGTATTGTTAAGATTTTCATGTTTCTAGACAGTAGACATGGCTCAGATAGCAAAGTGCTTGCCACAAAAGCACCCAAATAAAAAACCAGGTATGGCAATGTGCACCTGGAATCCCAGTCTTGGGGAGGCAGAGACTGGAGCCCTAAGGGTTAGCTGTGTTAGGGTAGAGAGTGATTGAGAAAGACTCCCAGTGTCTACATCTGGTCTCCACCCCAAGAATAAAATAAAAAATAATTGTGAAAGCATTGAAAACTATGAAGAAGCCCTAAGCTATTATCGATTGCCATTGGTAAATAGAACTCCTTGCCAAGGGCAGACTTATCAGTTGCATATTTCATAGATACAGATATTGGTGTTTTATTCCTTAACACGATCTGCAATTACCTATTATCTTTCTGGCTTGGAAACTGTGTTACTAACTGTATTAGTTTCTTTTATCATGGCTTCGACAACATGCCTGAAACCAATGTAAGGAAGGCAACAATTATCTTTGCTCATGGTTTGAGGGACACAGTCCATCCTCCTGGGGAATGCATGGTAGACACAACATGAGATGCTTGTCATGTCGCATCTGTACTCAGGACACAGAATCATGAATGTAGGTGCTCCTCTCACTCTCACTCTCTCCTTTTCCTTTTCTATTCAACCTAGGACTCCACCCCATGATGCCTGGAGCATTCAGGGTGGGTTTTCCCTCCTCAGTTACATATCCTTAGAAATGCTCTCACAGATGTAGTCATAGGTCTATCTTGTAGATGCTTCAAAATAGAATCAGTTTGACAATGAAGATTAACCATCACATAAACTGTTGAAATAAATTTCAGGATAAGTAAGAGAACAAATATATTCAGACAGAAAATTAACATGAAAGGTTTAGAATGTTCTCAGAACAACTAGATGATGGCTGTCATTTTTTTTTAAACTATGGAACTGCTTTACTAGGTTCCTTTATCCAGGGATATCATCACTCCAAGCCAGATGAGATGATCTACATTCCACTCAAGGACCTCAATATAAATGACATCGATTCTCACTTATCTCTAATAGGAAGATGTCAACATAATTGGATTCAATTGCTTTCCTCAGTCAGCTACAAAAAAGCATTTCACACAAACCATAATACTTGAGTGACCATTCATTCAACAAATACTGACTGTCAAGAATATCCAAACTTGAATGTAGGAACTAGGCATTCAAAAATAACATGCACACAGCCTTTGCCCTCCAGAAAAACTGTCAAATGGGCAAGAGATGATGTATAACTTGTAAACAAGTCACAGTCACACAGTGCTATGGACTCTGCGGTTCTCCTGTGGCGAGAGGCAGTGTGGGAACATAGAAGAGAAGTAAAGTTGATACTTCTTAGCCTTGAGGGAAATTTGTCTGAGAAGTTGCATTTTGTCTAGAGAGGAAGGGAAAGGAGGATGCGGTCACAGGGGAGCAGAGTGTATGCATCCTTCCCAACACTTTTCCTAATGGCAGTGGAGCTGGAGAGGATCTGGTGTGGGACACGGGAGTGAGGGACAAGGGAAGTAGGGGCCATCTTACAGACTACAGGAAAGGCTTTCAATGCAGTCCTGAGGATCCGTGACTCTCTCCTTCTAGCTTTATAACACAAATGTTTATTAGAGTCTGACAAATAGAGTGAAAATGGAAAGGGATGAGGACTAACCCCCACTGCAGCAGAAGCAAAAAGCAAGATCTGATGGGCAGTGGTGAACACACAGTGTCTTAGGAACTGACTGCAATGGTTCAAAGCTTGGCTTCACACTATAAGACCATAAGCAGTTAACCTACGTGCTCTGTGCTCCATTGTCCCCCAGTAGAAAAACAGGGATTGCAACAGACAATACTGTTAGCGCAACTGACCATTAAATAATTAGCAATTTCCCTAATAGTGTATAAGTTAGTTGAAAAACCACCAACGGCAATATATAGAAGGCATACATGTTTCATATAGACTAAATTAACCCAATCCAATCCAATTCATATATGAAAACCCTAATTTTCAATGCTTCTCAGTTTGGACACAAGCAATTTAGGGAATAATTTAGATTAATTATCATCATAAGGACGGGGCCCTCATCTAACATGGTTGGTGCCCTGATAAGAAGAGATAGAGATGATAAAATGTCAAATGAGGCTACAGTGAGAAGTAGTGAGAAGATGGCCTTCCACAACCCAAAGGGAGAAACCACAAAATAAACCAACACTGTCAGCATCATGAGTATGAGCTTCTAGTTCTCAGACTGTGAGGCAATCCATTTCTTCTCTTTGATCAAACTGTCTAGGGTTTTGACAGACCTCAAAGACTAAGACAGACATGTAAGTCTCCACTATTATTATTTAGGCAGTTGAAACAAATGGAAACAATGAGTTGGGTGGAAAGAAAGTCATTAAAAACCTAATGATTTCTTTATATGAATGAGAAAATAAACACTATTTTAATTTAATCAATATTGTTTGGAACTGGCACTAAATTGTTTGATCATCTCTTAGTTATGTGACCCCCTAGAAAATCATTTGAGTCCCAAGCGTGGTATCTTCATTAATGGAATTAAAGTGTTCCTTTAGTTCCCTTCTAGTCATATTGATATTCTGTTATTTACTATTGATAATACTCATATATTAAATCTTCATTTGTTTTATTTTTAAACTAATTGGTATTTGATGTAGCTGCTACAAATCCTAGCCATGAGCCAATTAAGTAGCAAGTACCAGAAGCTGGAACAATTAATAAATGTTTTGCTGTCATAATTTCTACTTGTTATGGAAATAATTCCAGATGTCTTACCACCCACTTAAATAATAAATCCATCATATTTTCATAAGTAAAATATTTGGAGATTATCACAGTCACAACTGGTCAATCTTTCAGCCAACAGTTTTTAGCACCCACTGTAAGCTGTATCAAAAAAAAATAATTAATATTATTTTGGGGACTTTTCACTAACATGGGTAAAAGTCTTTTGTGGCTCATGTGTTGACTCATTACTGTTCAGAAGAGGAGCTTTTGGAAGTTGGGAGGGTTCCAAGGCTCTTATTTTACCCATGGATTAAGGATTAATGGATTGATATATTCAGTGTGTGTGTGTGTGTGTGTGTGTGTGTAGCTATATGTGTGTGAGCATGCCTGGGTGCACTTGTCTGTGGGGGCCAGAAGTTGACGTAGATATCTTCTTCCATAGTTCTCTACCTTCTTTGTGAGACACAGTGTCTGAGCCAAGAGCCAGCTGATTTAGCTAGACTAGCTAGCCAGTGAGCCTGAAGGAATCCATGTCTCTGCCTCCCTCCATCCACCAAAATCCCAGGGCTATGATTATAGGCGTTTGACACCATTCTCAGCTTTTGGTGTATGAGTTCTGGGATCAAAACCCAGGTCCTTATGCTTATAAGGGAAGCATTTTACCAACTAAATCATCTCTTCAGCCCTATTGGAGTCAAAATTTGATGGTATTATTGGGACATGGTAGAAACTTAAATATGGGGCCTCATTGGAGAAATGGCACTAGGGCCATGCTCTGGATACATGTATTTTATATAGAATTTTTTCTCCTTCCTTTCTTTCTTCCTTATTTCTGTCCTTTCCCCCTACCTTTCCTTTCTTTCTTCTTCCTTCCCTTTCCTCCCTACCAATCTTTTCCCTTTCTCTTCCTTCCAATTCTCTTCTCTCCTGTCTACCATTAAGGAGACACAAATAAACTTATGAAATGAAACAGACATTTTCCCCTTGAATGTGTTGTCTTGAGTATTTTGACCACAGCATGCATAGATGACTCCCACAGAGTCTATTCATCAAAAGTGTGATCTTGCCGGGCGTGGTGGCGAACACCTTTAATCCCAACACTCAGAGGCAGAGGTAGGAGGATCACCATGATTTGAAGGCCACCTTGAGACTACATAGTGAATTTCAGGTTAGCCTTGGCTAGAGTGAGACCCTATCTAGAAAAACCCAAACCATAAAAAAGCTATCTTAATAAATGAGACTTGCACATGAGCATCGATGACAGTGTTACCTTGTTTTCCATAGTTGTTAAATGTGTTTACAGCATCTTCAGCAAGCATTGCCTATAACTTCAATAAGCAATAGTTTAACTAACAGGTATGTGGACCAGCTTGAATGGCTGTGTGCCAAGTAGAAATTGAATTTGGATGTAAATGACTTCTCATATCTTCTAGGTCAATGGCAGCATTTTATAAAATGGTTGAAAATGTGGCCTTTGCCCAACTTGCTTCTAGACCATTTTGATCATTGTGGAGTGAATATTGAGTTTTCTTGTAATGTCAACCAACTCCACCTCATGGAAAATTACAGTATATGCCTTAGAATCACAACGATCTCAAAATCATCAAGCCATTCAGACCTCAGTGAATACTGAAGAAAGAACCTCCTTCTGCTAACCCTTCCAGAAGAACTAGAGGTGTTTTATAGATAATACTTCAAGGTCTCCCAGCCTCAGAGGCTCACCCCTCTTCTAAATATTTAGGGACCAATATTACCTATTGATTTGATTTATACATCCCGTTATGTATTCTATTGTTTTAAAATATATTCTTTTTTTAAAAAATAATATTTTTAAAAATAAAATAAATAGCCCTCCAGCCCTTCACTAATTGCCATCTGGGGGTTGGTTACCATTCCAGACCTCGCTGGGACTCTCGATGAAGATCAATGGTATTCTGCGATTTCTTCAGCAATAGGATTTCGTCTCAGACCTGGGGAGGGTGTTCAAGAGCCTTGACAGAATTCTGTCCTGTTTTTGGAACCTCATGGATCACTTTGGTCAACAGCTCAGTGAGGGAAGGGACCGGTGACTGGAACCCGGGGCTTTCAGACTGCTTAATTATTCACCAATTTAAACATTCTCCCCTGCTACTCATGGCCCCTCTTGCCAGTT
>PVHP010011590.1:0-44860 GCA_004024765.1 Zapus hudsonius | reverse complement strand
GGAGGACCGAGGGACCCACAGCCACAGACATTCAACCTACACAGGATAAGCCAGTGAGACAGAAACCAAAGATCTTCATCACAAAGACCCCTAAACTCACAATCTTAAAGCAGCCTTAATACTCATCCACCACGACTCAGGGAACTATGTGGAAGAGGGGGCGGAAAGATTGTAAGAGCCGTGGTGGGGGAGACTATCCAGAGGGATGGCACCCTTCAGTATCAACACACTTGGGCCAGGAGGACCGGGCTGAGTACTAGGCTATCCAGGGCCCCCTGCCACAAGGACTGATCCAGATGGTACACGGAGGAGGATATCCAGCTGATTGGGGATGGGGAGGGGGGCGTTGGGGAATTGGGGATAACAGCTCATCGTTTGCCCACTGAATAATGTAACACAGTATGGACAATAAATATATATTTAAAAAAAAGAAAAAAAAACATTGACAGACAGGAACATGGCTATCTTGACTGAACAATCTAAAGTTAGTCTTCTACAACTGTTATCATTAACAGATTAGCATCAATGAGCTGAAGTTTTAATTTTTTCTTGATATTTTATGGCATGGTGTCAAATTCGCAATCTGATTATGAAGACTTCCTGAAACCAGCCAGGATCATCCTTTCTTAGTCTGATATCAGCCCTAGGCAAGCTTATATCCCCAAGAGTCTAAAATCTCATCAAGGACTTTAAGACTCAGTTTTTCTATTCTGTCTTTTTGTCTAGTAAAAATCTTATCCATCCATGGTCCCCTGTCACAAGGACTGATCCAGACGACCCATGGAGGAGGTTATCCAGCGGATTGGGGAGGGGAGGGCAGCAGGGAGTTGGGGATAACAACTCATAGTTTGCCCACTAAATATTGTAACTCATTATAGACAATAAAAAAATTATAAAAAAAAATCTTATCCAACAGAGGTGACTCCAAGTGACAAAAACCAGGAGAGAAAATACAGATTTATATTTTTAAAGTCTTGTTATGGTTTAAATTTGTTCCTTTTTGTATATCACATATTTATCTGTTGCTAAGCATTCTGTTTCCATTCATTCATACCTTTTATCCACACATTTTACCTTTTAATCTATGTCAGTACTCGGTAACAATCTTCTTTTATCAAACATTTAACATCCAACATTTCCAAGTTTCATTTTCAGTTTACTCTTTCAACCAACCAGTTTATCTCATTATACTTACCAGCAAAAAAATCCATTTTACTGTATAAACAAATCACATGTTGGTTCCCTTATGTTAATATATATATTCATTCTCCATTTCATTGAGGGCCCCCTCAGTGGAGAAATGGATGTATCAGTCAACCTATCTGTGGTAGAGATAATGTCTTAGCATACTCTTTATCATAAGACTTTTAACATAACAATGTTATGTTAACAATACAACAAACATAACAATGTATGTTTAACATAACAATTTGAGATTTTTTCTATATCATTAAGCTCCTTGAAAACAACTTTTCATAAAATAGTAGACCAGACTTGATTTATATTTGATTATATATTGATTTGTATTTGCCTACAATACACACATAAGCATTATCATTTGCTTATTTGGAAACCTCTTTTCTTTTAAGTTCTCTGAAAAAAATTTTTAAAAAATACGAAGCAGGTCAGTCCATTATTAGAAATTTTAGAACTTTTCTAACAAACTCAGTATTGAGTACTTCTGAATATAATCATAAATGTTTTTGTTTTCTGTTAGCATTTTCATAGAACCATAAAGAAATAAAGTAAACTTTAAAACAGTTACAATACATTTATTTTAAGAAATCCTTATTTGTCTGTCCGCAGCAACTCTGGACTCACCTATCATCACCCCTGGGGCCAGTACCCTGAGATTCCCCACACCCGAAGCCTCTCTGTCCCCTTGTTTTGCAGTTCTGGAAAGCCAAGGAATCAGAGCCATCAGGGACATTCCCAGGGGAGGGCTCTGGTCCTGCAGCAACTGGGCCCTGTCATCCATCAACTGAAGAGGGAGGTGTAGGTAGAGAGGACAAAGCAGCAGCCACAGTGGTAGCTGGAGCTCCAGAGAGACTGTGATAGGAGTGTGATTCAGCCCTCTCCTTCCTGTCTCTAGTGTCCATCTGGGATTGGCTCCAGTGTCTAACTTTTCCTGATGGACTTCAGGACTGGGGAGCCCAGTGAGACAGCATAACCCCCCTCCTCCTCCTAGCGAGATCTGCACTGAAACCTGCCTCCTTCCTTCAGCCCAACTCCCTTTCCCAATGATCAGTTGGGACAGAGCAAGGGAGAAAAAACAAACTTTGAAAGAGATCTATTTCTCTCAGAGCTGAAGGCCATTGGAGGAACAAAGGCTGGAGCTCCTGGTATTAGCCTAGAGCCAGAAGCTGTTTTAGTAAGAGACCCCCTCAGATCTGGGCCAAGCATCTCATCCACATTAAGCTCAAAGCCTTTGTGTAAACTTGTAGAGAGACTTGGATTTTGGTTCTCCTCCCTCCATTGTTTAACCCTTTCCTCTGTGTCAGGCTGTGGACTGGAAGAATTTCACAGCAGCCCTAAACACCACTGCTCCCTCTCCTCTTTTGTGGCCTTGGGTTTAGCCATTTCCAGGAACCGCTAGTGAGGGTGTGAGGGAATTCTGGCTTTCAAGTCTCCTCTGACTCCAGCTGATCTGGCCTTATTGTTGTTTTCAGGGAGAGGTTTGCATTTCTTTCCAGGGTTTTAGTGTAGCTCTCTGATCTCCTTGTTTAACTTTTTTTTTTTTTTTTTTTTTTGCATTTATTTTCTTTGTCCACAGGAAGCTTCCACCCGAGACACAAAAGAGGAAGCTCCTGTCAAGGGAGAGGGAACTACAAGATGGGCAGCTGCAGCCCAGCACTGAATACCCACTACAGTGCAGGAAATGAGAGCACAAAAGACCCTCTCCTGGGCACCACCTGTGCCCTACCAACCGAGTTTCAGCCCTTGGAGAGTGCAAGGCCGGCAGCAGGCCCTGCACCAGGTCTGGGTCCTCCTAGAACCGGGTCACCAGGAATCACAGCCCAAAGTAGACAACTGCAGCCCATAAGCCCTCCAGCAGACCTCCAGAGGAGACAAAGTCCTGCCCAGCATAGTTCAGATGTGCACCCCATCCAAACTGAATCCATCGTGGTTCCTATGTGTGCCCAGGATGTGAGCCATGCATGCTCAAGAAGGGGCAGAGAGTGCCAGTTTCTCCGCACCCACGTGCCCACCTGGTAGGCTACCTTGTGGCTAGACAAGAGGTCCCAACACAGGGCCATAACTACTTCAGTGCTTGGCCACCTCCCCATAGGAGGTGAGTACCTGCCCAGGTGAAATGACCTCAGGGGACTTGCAGTCCGGGAAGCTTGTACACTGGGCTGTCCATTCACTCTCACAACCACACTCAGTCACTCAAAGTTTAAGCACAGTTTCCAAGGGCCGGAATCCCTTCCTTCTCAGACAGAAAGACAGTCATCACCTAGGAACAATATCAAAGGTCAGGGTCCCTCTTGCAGGGATCAATCCAAGCTGGCTCCTTTCTGGGTACTGCAGGAGGTTTTCCTACCTGGTTTAGAGGGCTGATCGGATCTCTGTCTCATTCCACTGGATTGGCCTCTGGTCCAGAACTTCACATCCCTCCCCAACCTTCCAGAAAGAGACCCCAGAACTATATGAGGGTGCACACTTCTTGGTTCCAGGTGCTGTAGTGGGCTGGAGCCCTGGAGTGAAAGCCCCTTTTATCCAACAAGGGGTATAGTGATCTCACCTTGCAGAGGCCGCCAGAATGTTGTGCAATAACCTGAGCAGATTGAGACTCAAAGCCGTTTCAGTCAGAGGAGCGAGAGTTTATTATTTTCCCAGGGACCAGAGTTGGATCTCTCCCCAAAAGCTCCAACCTGGAGTTGAAATTGTACTTCTTTTTTATACCTTTTGTAGCCATGAGGCAGAGCTTGAGTAAACAAGCAAACAGGGGTTAACAGAAACAAAATGTGATGGTTAGCAGTTCTGATCAGCACAACAAAGTGGGAGGGGTGTACAAGGGGAGAATTCAAACCTGAGCGACAATCATTCAGTTATTTCTAGTATACAGGACTATCCAGCCTCTGAGCTATGGGCTGACAAGGTGGCCCAGGTTTGCTTTCTTAACAAATATGCAATTTTCTATTGCTATTTGACAAAGAGAAGTTCAGCTCCCAAGCAGTCAACACATACAATGGATCAATAGATCAATACTTAGCATTCATCCTTTTCTTCTTCACATTTTCATGCCTCCAAAAGCAATGCCAGGTATGCAGGACACAGCCATGTTGTTAATTCAGAGACAAAATAAACCATGACCTTGAAGAGCAGGTTCCTTCCTTCCAGCTATCTCCTTCCAAAAGAATTTGCACCGTCTACCACTCAATCCTTCCTGGGTGGAAAAGCCTCAGGCAGATCTCCATTGTTTCAGCGTAAAGTAGTAGGGCCATTCTTAATCATGATAATATCTCTAACAATAATAATAAGCTTGGTAATCAGTCTCAGTGCCCGTAAGTTAAACTTGCTTGAAGTTTTCTCCAACTTTAAATCTTAAAATTCTACGTTCTACATCGTTAGCCAAGCACATCAGTCCATTACTTAAATTCAACCTTGATTAAATTCTCTGGGCACATGAAATATAATGCAGACATCCTTTACTCCAGTAACACAGTTCCAATAAAGTTCTCTGTGGTCTCTCCTTCCCCTTAGAAAGTTCATAATTCAAGACTCTGAATACAATGCTCTCTGCACTTAGCATTTTCAAACTCTCACCGGAACAGACCATAACACTTGGCTTACCACTCTGGAAGGCATCTTCAGTTGCAAGTTCTCTCTCATTCTTTCTCCAGCACACATGTTCTGAAAGACCAAAGTCCATATGGTCAGATTCATCTCAGCAGCTCTACCCCACTTCTGGTACCAAAACTGTTGTAGTCAGCTTTCTCTTTGCTGTGATAAAGAATGCAACCAAAAGGTAGCTTTTGGAGGGAATGGTTTATTTTGGCTTATAATCTTGAGGGGAAGCTCCATGATGGCAGGGAAAATGGCAGCCTGAGCAGAGGGTGGATATCACCTCTGCCACAGCATTGCATATAGCAGCAGAAAGGTGTGCCAAAAACTGGCAGGTGGGAGCTGAATATAACCACCACAAGCCCACCCCCCCAACAACACAACTCCAAAAAGGTTTCAGATCCAAAAGTTCCATCAGCTGGGGCTCAAGCATTCAGAACACAATAACGTTATGGGGGCTTCACTCAAATTCCCACAATGTCTCTGTTGCTCTCTAGTGTTTGGACAAGCTCATGAGAGCTTCAGGTACTTCTGAATGTCAGCCTGCTATACATTTCATTGGTCACTCTTTGCACAACAGCCCCACTGTTCATTCAGCTTCATGCAAATTGAGCTTCAGAGTTCTGTGTTTGGACAAAATAACTTCTTGGCTTGTGTCATGAAGAAAGACGTAAAAATGCCCACAGCCTGAGTGATTTCAGACTCCCAAGGGGTTTGATCATCTTAATCATATTTTAAACTTTCTTATAATGTTTTGACAGCTTTGGGAGTCCTTGGTGGTTAGCGAGATACTTTTGCTTCTTGACAATAGCTATTTTCTAGAAAGAGTGAACAACTTGTAATGATTTTAAACTGTGGTTCTCCCCTCCACGGGCGCCTTGGGCCTTCGGTGGGGGGAAAACGCAGAGAGAGAAGCAGGAACTGGGAGCTGGGAGCCAGGCGAGCTGTCCAAGGTCTGCTGTCTCAGGGTTGGGGCCCACAGAGCTGGGAGAAAAGGCGCAGGGGGCTCCTGCAGGACACATCGTTCTTTATTCTATTGGGGGACCTACACTATCCAGGGAAAAAGGGGGTCTCGGGCATGGGAAAATGGGGAAGGGACAAGGTGACTGGTTGATGGGGGTGGGGAGTTGGCACCTGCACAGGGATAGGTGGGTGGGACAGGTGGGTGGGGACAACCTGAGAACACCTCATTGGGGGTCCTGAGTGGCGGGAAATACATGATGCTAGCCAAGGCATGGGGATGGGTACAAGGAAGTTTTGCTCAATGCCAGTCCTGCTGAGATGGGGGATGCTGGTTTCGGTGACCAGCCCATGGGGGTGGGAGCTAGGGTGGGTGGAGCTGGGAAATGCCTACCGAGTTACCTGGGTGTTGTTAATCCTTAGCTCTCCGTGCCCTCAGTAGCAGAGCCAATAGTTAATGTCCAACATTAAACAAAATTCAACTAATCCCAAATCCAAGGCCCATTCCCTTATCTGACAATGACATACCAAAACAGCATATTCTACAACCTTACACTTGCAAAAGAGGAAGCTGCCTGCAGTGTCTAGTATTATATAAGTGAGGTTCTTATTTGCTTAAGCAAGGAAGACAGTATTTGAAATGCAGTCTTTAACTGGAAGCCTAAAAGCCAGGAGTAGTTAAAGACTGGTTGTATCTACCTGTGAGAGTGGGCTTGTAGTTGAGTTGTTATGGAGTAAGTAGATGGGTTTAGCATCGGGTCTGAGAGTTAATTATTTCTCTTCGTATGAGTGGGTCTAACCATAGGGGATGAAACAGCGCAGAGCCCAGGATAATTCTTGATAGATGGAAGAGAGAGCAGTAAACAAGGTTCTGTTGATTTGCCCCTTAGTATTTTGGAGTTATTATTTCCACATTTCCCAGCTAGAGGGAACACAAGACCAATATTTAATAACCCAATTCTCGTATTTCAGGACTTAAAGACTTGGTAGTAGCAGGCACTTCCTCAGGGAGAGGAACCAATATTAGGGGAGAGAGCATCTCTCCCTTTCTGACATGCTTAACCTATACACTGTAAGCCACAGCTTACAGGCTTTCTTGTCTGGAAATGTGAATGAAAGTACTGTGTCTGAGACAGAATCCCACACAAAGGAATGTGAAAATTGGAGGTGGAGGTGGAGAAATGGATTTAAGATGGGGGAACGTTTGTGTCAGGACTTAAAGAGAGTACAACTAGATTTTTTTTAGATTTGTGCGTAGCATCTCATTTATGCTTAAATAATTTCATTTGAATTTTGTCCCTCATAACTCACTGAATCCTACTTCCTTCCAGCCACCTTTGCTTCTCACCAGCTGACCTTGATTTTTTTTAAACTTTTCTAGAACACTAATCCCATTGCTCCTCTCTGGTGGCCATGATCTGTCACTTTCTTAAACGTGATCATGGGTTCTCATCCTTCATGGAATGAACACACTCCCTTTCTGTCCATGGTCCCTGCCTTGTTGCTTTTCAGGGACTTCATGTATTGCTCCTGGAGTAGCAATGCAAGTACCTCTTGTGCCTCCTCATGCCTTTTCCTAGGCTCCTTCCCACATCTGAAATTCTCAATGTCTTCAGCTCCATGAAGACAAGTCCCACTTGTGCTTCCTGACTCAAATCAAAATCTGATTACTAATCTTGCATGTGTATAACAACTATTCTCACCCCGAATTATAAGTTTATCCTGTATTGTGAGAAAATAAAAGCCTATAATTCTTAGTTGCTAACTGTACCCTGAGGTGATTTTGCAACTTTACTGGTAAATTCAATATAATATCTCTACCCATTTCTCTTCCAAAGATCTGTGGAGGATTCTTGCGTCAAGAATGAGCCATGGAGGCTGGTGGGCATCACTCAATGTGTTTGTCTCTCACTGTGAAACTTTGCAGTTATTACTGTGTCCATTGTCTCTTATGGATTATAACTCCTCCAAGAAAGACAAGGATGCCACACATCCGTAAATCACTGTATGAAGCAGCATCTTGGGCACAAAATGAGCCTCATTACAATCTTCTGCATCAGTAATAGAACCGGAGAAAAAATATTATACCTGCTCTCTTAGGCATAATAGCAATTTTATCTTACATATAAGATATGTAAACCTTTCAAGAATACTTAATTGTAAAATTCTCATCATCATTAGGGAGAAAAGATATCTAGAGAAAAACCAATGCAAGCTATTTTTAAGCTTCAAGTGACAGCATCTGATAAACATGCCTGTATAATACTTCTCATATTTCTATGATCTCATTATTATCCTCCTGGATTTTGAGCCATGGCAAAACAATTTAAATAGATGAAAAATCCTCTTTCTGAAAAACAAAGAATCAAAAATGACCCCAGAACTGCACTCATGTCTCCTTTCCAATAAGTACTTGGCACCTCAGGCTATGCTCTGCCTGAGCACATCCTCCCTATGTCTTTAAATAATAACACTCACAGCTCTCAGATTCTATGAATGCTTAAGATAAATCAGAACTCGTGGGACACTCTGTGTCTGTGTATCCTCACTGTCAAGTGATCATCTATGATCAAGAATCATAGGACACTGATTTCAAGAATGCAAACTTCTCACTTTAACCTTTTTCCTAGACATGGGTACATCCTTCAATTTCTTAAAAGTCTTAAACTCTCAGCTGTCTCATACATTCCAAGGTAGCTGGCATTTAAACCTAAAATGTTGACTGAAGAAAGCCAAACACACACTTCCCCACCTTTAAGGAAATAGGCAGGACTGGCACAGTGGCCTCAGGAGACTGATTTTTGAGGGAAGAGTCAGGGTTGGCATTCTCATCTTCTCGTGTTCACCCTATCGTAGTCAACTTTGTCATTGCTGCAGAAAAGAACCTAACCCAAAGCTCCTTGTGGAAGAATGGGGTTATTTTGCTTATGGACTAAAGGGAAGACTTCATCAAGGAAGTGAAAACTGCGGCATGAGCAGAGGGTGGACATCCCCTCCTGGGCAGCATCAGGTGGAAAGCAGCAGCAGGAGAATGTTCCAAACACTGGCAAAGGGAAGCTGGCTATAACACCCATAAGCCTGCCCACAACAACACAGCTACAACAAGGTTCTAATACCAAATTGCTATCAGCTGGAGATTGAGCATTCAGAACACATTCATTGATGGGGGACACTTGGATCAAATCATCACAGTCTGCCCCTGGCACTCACAAACAATATATGTGATATAAAATACAGTGTATTCAGTTCAACTTTAGAAATCCTCACAGTTTTTTATCCATCCCAGTGACATTCAAATATCTCCATAATCTAAGATTTTTATTTATTTTTTATTTATTCATTTTCAAGCAGAGAGATACAGAGAGAGAGAGAGAGAGAGAGAGAGAGACTGCACCAGGGCCACCACCTTGTGGTCTGGCTTATGTGGGTCCTGAGGAATTGAACCTGGGTCCTTAGGCACTGGAGGCAAGTGCCTTAACCACTGAGCCATCTCTCCAGCCCAATCTAAGATTTTTAAACTGGGCCATAATACCAAAAAAACAACAAACCCATAACGGCACAGAACATTCACACTGCAAAAGATAGCACCGGGCATGGTGAAAGCCGATTGAACCAATACAAGATTTAAAACAACATCAAACTCTATCTCCAAGTCCAATAAGTCTAACCAGTAACAAGTCTCCTGGAATTCCAATTCCGTCCCTCTATAGAGCTCAGCCGAGGAAAATGTCACCGAATGCTGGCAGCTCCCCTTGGCAGCCATCCATAGTCCTGGCATTCACTGGGTCTCCACTGCAACCCACGATTCAGCCTCATGGCTCTGTCGGGCCTCCATGCAGGCAACCTAACACACCTGCTTCACACTGCCCATGGCCATTTTTTTATACTCCTTAATACCAGGTAGGCTACCAACTTGTTAATCCAGGGAAGGAATAAAGCTGACTTTGAAGAGCAGGAAACTTCCTTTAGCATTTTGGCCTCTTACTTCAAAAACAGTCCCCATTCTTCCTGCTGTCCCAATACAGGTCACCTGGCCAATCTCAATGGTTGTCATCTCTCAAACAATTGCAGCTGATTGGGCAGAAGTTTCAGCCCAAAGATTTCATTTCCTTCTGTGCCATCTCCATCTGTTCACACCAATCCATTTCTATGCAATTCAACCCTGCACGAGTCCTCAGGCCACAAGCAGGCAGAACAAAAGCAAGCCTCTCACAAAACTGCTTCTGATACAGTCCTGATTAAGTTCTTTCTCATCCTGGTAAGCCAAACCTCACAGTCCCTAGTCCTCACTGTATTCGGGTCTTTCAACTGTCTAGAATGGTCCATCAAGCTGTACTTACAGCACTGCAAGGTTTCTCTTACACTGAGCCTCCAAATCCCTTCACATTCCTCCTGCAAATCAGTTCCAAAAGGCCAAATCCACAGAATTAGGGTTCTATCAGCTATGACAGATCCCACGCTCTGGTACCAAAACTGTTGTAGTCAACTTCTCTCATTGTTGTGACAAAGAATTCAACCAAAATAGCTTTCGGAGGAATGTGTTTATTTTGGCTTATGGACATGAGGGGAAGCTCCATGATGGCAGAGAAAATGATGATATGAGCAGAAGGTGGACATCTCCTCCACCACAGCACTGCAAACAGGGGCAGGAAGGTGTGCCAAACACTGGCAAGGGGAAGCTGGCTATAGCACTGTTATGGTTTGATACAGGTGTCCCCCACAAACAATTGAATGTGTTCTGATAGATCGATCCTCAGCTGATGGCAGTTTGGGTTTTACAACCTCGATGAAGCTGTGTTGTCAGGGGCGGGCTTATGGGGTTATAAGCCAGCTTCCCCTTGCCAGAGTTTGGCACACCTTCCTGCCGCCGTTTGCAGTGCTGTGGCAGAGGTGATGTCCAGCCCTCTGCTCATGCCATCGTTTTCCCTGCAAGAATGGAGTCTCCCCTCGAGTCCGTAAGCCAAAATAAACCCATTCCTCTACAAGCCACTCTTGCTTGGGTTCTTTTTGTGCAGCAACTAGAAAGCTGACCGCAACAAGCACCCATAAGCTTGTCCCAAACAACACACTTTCAACAAAGTTCCAACACTCAAATTGCTATCAGCTGGAGATTGAACATTCAGAACACGTTCATTTGAGGGGACACCTGGATCAAACCATCACAAATACCCCTTTAGAGTCTGGTAGAGTCCTAGCATGGAGTCTTTTGAAATACTCAACATAGCAGCTTGTGTGCGTGGTGGAATTATACGGGCTGCCTCCCTCCTGCAATGTCACCAAAATCACTAAATTGTTCCTACTCTGCTTGCTCTAGCAAAGGGGATGAAGTTACAGATAACAATTGGCCATGACCGAGATACCATCCTCCTTGTTATTGTTGCCTACACATAAGTCTTCTGTCAGAATAAAGGAGCAGTGTCGGGACTCCAACAAGGTGATGTAAGTGTCATGCCAGGTGCCCTGAGTACCTGCATGGCTAACCTGGAACTAACTCTACAGTCCCAGACTGGCCTGGAACTCCCAGGGATTCTCCTACCTCTACCTCTCCAGTGCTAGGATTAAAGTATGTGCTATCACACCCAGCTTGAAAACCAGGATCTTAATGAAAGTCTTCTAGAAGTCTTAAAACACTTTCCATCAGTAAAGGTTGTACCCAACTTCTCACCCCTTTGTACACATGCTTATAAATATTGAAAGTCAGGATCCACATATCAGATAAAACGTGCTGTTTTGGTCTTTCTTAACTTGGACCATTCACTTAGAGATAAAGTGGAAACCAAGATGAGTATAAAGTGACAGTAAGAAGAAGGGTGAAAGGACCTCTGTGACATACACAAAACTGGAAAGTGTATTGTGGAGGAGGGATAATGGGGTTTGGGGTTTGGGAAGATCAACTGAAACAAATTGTTTTGAAAATACCAGAATGAATGATACCTAAATATCTGTATGCCAAATAAATAAATAAAATATAAGATGTATATGTTAGTAGATTGAGCAGTTTTTTAAGTTGGGTCTTGGCACCAAATATCTTCAGCAATAAACTCTCTTTCCCCATGCTCCTGGGGCGTCCTTTATTCCATTGTTATAACAGCTGTTTGTCATGTCGAATCCAAGAGCCAATGTTATTATGGAATGTAGAGAAGCAAAGAAGCTAACTGCAGGAAGGAAGGAGATGGCACAAGGCAATGGCACTTGTAGATTTTATTGTCTCTCTAGTTGGCATATACTTTACCCTCTTGTTTTACTATATTATTTTTGACTAACATTACTTTATCTTGTTTTCATGTATGTAATATTTAATGTGCCTGTACTATAGAGCAGATCTTTTCTGTAGAGTCAAAAGTAAAAAGTCAAAACAGAGAGAGATTTCCCATGCATTATTTATGAGTCTGGTGGACTCATGTGTTGAAGAGACACGAATTCTTCACTCCACGCAAGGACCTGTGCACGGCATACAGCTTAACAACTTGCTGCCACAGCCCAACTCCCAGGTCAGATGCTGGGGTGAAAGAGCCTGTGATGTAGCTTTAAGCACCAGAGCAAGTAGCATTAGTATTTTAAGTCTCTAGAATTTTTTTCAGATTTTTAATGAAAGAAGAAAACAGACATAAAAATATAGGATGTTGAAGAAAAGGTGAGTTCATTTGTCAAGAGGCTGGAATGATATGACAATGAAGAGGGAAATTTATGGGAAGAATCCATGCTCTGTCCACGCTGAAAATAGCATCATTTTCAGAAAAGAAAGGGCACTATTAGGCATGAAGTTTGAGGAATTAATGTCCAGGGTCCTTACCTAATATGGAGAACATCTTGACTCTCCTCCGTCTTCATCAGCCTGACGTGTGTCCCAGGTGCTCAAGCAGATCGAGTTCCCTAGAAAAACAACACACAGACCAATTAAATGGATCTTCACAGAACCTGCAGGAATCACCGTTTAAACCACAACATTAAAATTTACCCCTGAAGCCTACTCTGCAGGTGTGTGTGTCTCAGGTTGTCACCTGTGAAAACACATGCTAGACAGGGGACACCAAGTCAGAACTCCCTGCTTGATGTGTGACTTCAGGGAGCTACAGAGACACCCGGATGTCATCCATCAGAGAGCTAGAGAGAAACCCAAATCTAGTGGAAACACTGAAAGGACAGATCCATGAACAGCACCACAGAAATGCATTTTACCTCATGGGTAGAGGACCGTGTCTAAAACACTGGTTCAGTATTCAGAACAAAGGACATGACAGCAAATACTAACTCCATATTCATCTATTTATAAAAATAAGACTAGCCAAACAGTCTGTTATATCTATATATGACTATATAAAAGCCTATTATAAATCATAAAAATTTTAATATTTTATCTATTTATTTATTTATAAGGAAAGAGAGATAGAGAGCAAATGGGTGCTCCTTGGCATCTAACCTCTGCAAACACCAGGTTCATGTACCACTTTGTGGATCTGGCTTTACATGGACACTGGGGAATCCAACCCCGGTCTCTAGGCTTTGCAGGCAAACACCTTAACCATTAAGAAATCTCTCCAGCCCACAAATAACGAAAAATTTAAAAAGCATTCATGTGCAGATTAGGGTTCACTTTCCACATACTTCCTAATGTCTTAATGAAAAATTACCCTGAGAAACCCTGGATATGAAAAATACTTACAATTTATTTACATAAAGTTGAATAGCAAATGTGTCTTGGCCAAAATGCCAAAGTAAAAGGCCAGGGGAATATTATTCCCTAATGAAACAAAAATTCTGGGAGAGCGGTCATAAATCACATTATTGTGCTAAGCTCTTGAGGCCAAAATTAGCAGTGTTAGGAAAAATACAAGGACCTAAATCCTGGATGGTGAGTAAGTTTGTGGCATAAAATTCATACCATAAAATTCCATAAAATTCAGCTTAAAGCAAACATTTATGATGATCATGGATTCTGTGGGTCTAGAATTCAAACTGGGCATATGAGGAACAGCTGGTCTCCACAACAGGATATCCAGGTTCTTATGCAAAGGCCCAAAGGCCAGCGTCAGTGAACCTTCATTCCCTGAGCCTTGGGTTGCAGGATGCTGGCTTAGGTGAGCCTTGCTTGGGAGTCTCCTAATCCAGACGCTGTGTTCCATGGCCAAGCTTAGTGATGGAAATGGAGGAAGTGAGAGTGTGGCCAAGCCTCGTGCTCCACATAGTATTTGTGCACCTCTGTTTGTAGCACCCAGAGTCCCCGTACGTCCAGCAGCTCTGCAGAAATAGCAGAAGGAGGAGAGAGATGGGTTTGGGAAAAGTTATCTGTCTTGCTTACTGTTGCAGTCAGCTTTCTTCTTGTCACAAAGCACCTGACCAAAAGCAGCCTGTGGAGGAAAGGCTTTATTTTGGCTTCCAGACTTGAGGAGAAGCTCCATGGTGGTAGGGAAAATGATGGCATGAGCAGAGGCTGGACATCAGCTCTTGGCCAACATCAGGTGGTCAACAGGAGAGTGTGCCAAACCCTGGCAAGGGGAAGCTGGCCATAACCCCCATAAGCCCTCCCCCAAAACACCTCCAACAAGGTTCCAATACCCAAACTGCCATCAGCTGGGGATCACACATTCAGAGCACAAGTTTATGGGTGACGCCACAATCAAACCAGCACACGTGCTAAACAAGTAATGTTTGTTAGGTAAAAATCCTAGGGGATATGGAGGTAGGGAAGACAAGAAGGGTGTGCTTTGGTTGGAAATCCACTTGCATAAGACGTTCAAGCAATGGACCATCATTTCTTTTACAATTGAGAGCTGTGAGCGTTCACAGTGCTCCTCTTGTCCCCCCTTGAATGTCCTCTGTGTTGATTCCCAACAAGGTGACAGAGCTACGGGACAGCTGTGGCAGCACAGGAGAAGAGCTGTTCACCAAGAACCTGTGTACACAAAGAATACACACTACAAGAATGCTAGGACTTCACGTCAGTAGTATTCTATGTCATTGTTCATCAGAATGACTGTAAACCTCTGCCATGGAAAGAGGAGCAGTCATGAAGACGAAGACTGTGAAAATAAGATTTTACTCTCTCATCGGTTATGCACAGGAGGGCTTGAACTATCTACTACTATTACTAAATGCAAATAATACCATTAATAGTATTTAACATCAGTCTGGGGTTCTTTTCCTATTAATATATCAACTCAATACTTTCATATGAATTTCCGTGGCTCTTAGCATTAGACTGTTATTGGACTCTTCTTGAAACCTTAATTATCATGAATCTGTTTTTATTTAAAATAATTTCTTTATGCTGAGCATATAGCATATCTTCTCTTGTCTCATTTTAAATGCTTTCATTTTGTGTAACTTAGTTATTGTTAAATATTAATGCATTTATAGGTACTTATTCTTAAGTATTATGGAAAAAGCAACTACTACCCAATATGAAAACTAATTTCTTCCTATAGTATTTCATATATTCCATAAAAATTACTCAAATCAAAATTACTGGCACTTTGCAATATTTTACTTTTAAAACTGTTTGTTTCATATCCATCCCCCCACAGCTAATGCTCTGGTAATTTATGCATCTCATTCAACTTTAACCTATTTTAAAGCCCATCCTTTCTGAATTTTGTGTTTGACAGACTTGAAATTTATTTTATTTTGCTTGATTCTTGGATGTTAGTTTAGTTTGATACAAAATTCTGGCTAGAATGTTATTTTCCCACCACACATAGAAGAAAAGAGCTTCCGCCTAAACTGTTTCATCCATGTAAAGTATTTAATGTTTATCTAAATTGCTTTTAAAAAATCTATTTACTCTTGAATGTGTCTATTCAATGTGAAAGAGCCGTGTTTTTCTAGCTTTGAGGAATTCTAAACCATGCCCTGTTGTCTTATTTCCCTCACTTGGTGTGAGTTTCCCTCTCCTGGAGGTAGTCAGGAATCTAAAGTCAAGTGTCTCAGGCCCCTCACCTTCTCCCAGGCAGCTGTCCAGAGGTGAGGGCCTGGATCAGTCTCCACTTCGCAGATGTGTTCTTCAGCTGCATGCACCTGTCTCTGAAGCTGATGTAATCCTTGAAAACAAAGCATGTTAATCAAGAATGGCATGTAGCATGTGTAGTATGGAAAGCGTTACCCAAGCTGCCAGGGGAAATTGACCAAAGATATTCTAAGAAAGTCGAGGTCGTCAATATACAACACTGAATGATGCTACGAGAACGGTGAAGACTGGTAGAGACCAGTAACACCAAGAAGTACTCCCCCATGCAACAGTGGCTTGTTAATTGGCTAAGAGATCCACTCAGAAGCAGGTAACCCTTAACTGGAACTGTGATCCATGACAATCCCACATGAAAACCAAGAACCTGGGCTCCAAGGGAAAACTCCCACTAAGAAGAGATCTATGGAAAGGCTATGCCCATTAGAATCTCCACAAATTAACAAAGTTTGCATCATTTAACCTAGACCGATCTCACTCTCCGTTGGAGATTCTGTTTGCATGCTTCAGAAGCCAGGCAGAACCAAGGACAACTCAGTCCCACCAACAGATCAGAGGCAGGAGATGAACCACCCTTAACTTAGGATATGGAGCCCAAATGAAACCTTTCAGGAAGTAGTGAGATGAGCAAGAGACCCACCTCCAAAGCACATCAGATAACCCGTGAAAGGATAATGGAGACAGACACGGAGGATACCTAATACAATCCAAAGCAGAAAACCAGAGACTCTTTTAAGACCTCAACAGTCAAGCAGACCTAAAACTCAACCACCATGACTCAGGGATCTGAGCAGATGAGGGGATGGAAAGATTGTAAGAGCCAAGGTGGGAGAGCAAGAGAAAAAAATCTACAATCCATAACTCCCTCTCCCTGGACTGGTCCAGCAAGCCCACCCCCAGCTGGGGGATCAGGGATGAAGGAAATGGGGATACCGCCATAAGACTTGCTCATGCAATATATCTAATTATTGAGAATAAATATGGGGTTAAAAATCTATAAATGTACCAAGAAAAAAAGACATGGCTCCTCCCTTAGTCCTGGCCTCAACCTATGCAGACTCTTGTTTTTCTCCACATCACTGGTTGTCAGGGGCTCTTTCAGCAACAGAGCAGGTCTCCTATTGGCCCCTCCAGGGCATCTAGGCTTTTGTTTGGTTGAAGCCAACTCCCGTTGAGTGTGGGTCTTTGATTCCCCCCCCCCCCCATTTTAGATCAGAAGATCACTTCCAGAAGAAACCCAAGCCCATTTTTCTCAGCAGCTCCTGAGAAAAAACCTCAGGCTCAGGCCTCGCTTAGTCTGGGGAGCCAGGCTCTTACAGAAAATGAGGTGTGTTCAGCCCTCTGTGGACCCCATACTTCTTGTTTCCCTTCAGGCAAGTATTCGTCCCCTCATGATCAGTGCATTCATATACATTTTTCTTATCTTTAGCTGGTGTGCATGCCTTCATCTTTGGCTCTTCTTTGAGCAGAGGGTAGAGTGCTGTGCCCAAGCTCTGTTCCTCAGATACCAGTCTGATCTTACCAGAAATAATGATTCGCTTGGAGATGTAATCTGAAAAATATCCTGTGTTTTGATCAAACCTGCCAGGAAATGCCTTGTTTCTATTGTTATACAAATTAACGGTGCAGTAGATTTATTAATAATTCCTTCTTAAAACTGAAGACAGATATTGAATAGATACTCAGAGTATTGGCCAGCCTAATTTTGGTTTTGGATGTTGCATATTGAGTAGCATAAGAATTTAAATAAATGTTTCTTTATCAGATATAAATGAGAATTATACTCATGAACTCATGATCACCATAAAATGCCATTTTTCACATTTTGATGAAATAACCCTAATAAAATATCTCTGTACACACAACTCATAGTCACTCCACGCTTGCTGAGTGACACCCAGGCATCCCTCATTCGCCACCAAAACAGTCTCTGTTTAACCAGACGAATGACAAAGTTCAACTTTTTCATTTTCCTAGTAAACATGCTGCAGAACAGATTCAAATGTTCACATAGTTTGCATAAATTAGCACATTTTGGAATCCGTAATTTTTCAGTTTTTATAACTGTAGATTGCCCACATCACATACGAACCAAAAGCTTTGCCCTTGCTTTGTGAGTTTAGAATGGTAGAACGGTAACAGAATTCAAAATGTATCTCTTCAGAACATTCACATTGTGAAACTTTTCTTCCCTTACCCCTCAACATGGCAATTCAACTTTATTATGTCATCCCAATGGTTTGACTCTCAAGCCTTCCAAAGAATTCATGGGCACAAACTACTTAGCCAGAAGGTTCTCAGGAACCTTTCATCTGGAAGTCTGGATCTTATTAACAAATTTAGCACAGTTTCACAACACTGTCCTCTTGATTGACTCCAGAGGCTAGAACTGAGGTTACATGCCTCTGACCAGCAACAGGGGCAACTGGACTGCTGGAGGCTTGGAATTTCATCAGCATGGCATGTATTTTATTGCTAGTTTAATGCCTGGGTTAGTGCATGCGTGAGTGTGTGTGTGTGTGTGTGTGTGTGTTTGGATAGTCCATCCCATTCCTACATCTTCTTACACTAAAGGAACTCACCTACTAAAGCTACTTGCCTGCTTCTCTGGACATTTCTCTTAAAGCCTTACTGCATAGAGTCCTTCTTGTTTTTCTCTTGGAGAAAGAAAGACATTCTTAGAGGAGATACTATCAATTTTATGAGCTGAGCCTGGGGTGAGATGGAATTAGAGACCATGATTTCAAAAAGTTTCTCAAAACTTTAAGTACCAAGTAACCAGCAATTGGAATTGGGGCTGCAGAGAGCTGGAATTGGGCGGAATTTGGTCAGATCAACCTACTCTGACCGCTGACTCCATGACCCTCCATGTATGAGTTGGGCATTACGTAAACCAGCGAAGCTTCAGAGCCTTCCTGTCATGGGACATTGTGAATGAGCTCAACCAAGGTGACAATTAGGGAATGGCATATAGCAGCATTCTTTTAGCTTTGTGGGTAAATATAAATAAATAATTATGGACAAATATTAAAATGCCAATATGCCGACCTATTGAATGAAGAATTAAGGCCTTTGAATATAATGTATTATTAGAGTTTTGGTACAAGAACATTTGTTTTCCATTTTCATTATTACTTTTATTTTCATTCCTTATATCCTTAAATCCATTGTGTTTTGCCCAGTGCTTGTCTTCCTCCTAAGTTTTAATGAGAATTTTGTGTGGTTTTTGATACTAGCTCATGGGATCGCAGTATTTGTTAACCTCACCAGGGATCGTATTTCTCCACTTAGATGCCAACTCCCAAGCTAACTAACAGAGCTGTAGCTGCGGCCAGTGGTTTTCAGGTTGGGGGTTTCTCTGCATCTTTCCTGGATCTTTCACACTTGTCAGAAGATGCTACAGAAAATTGACTTGGGCTGCTCAATAAATTCCTCAGGTATGTCTGTTTCAAAGATAAATACTGGAGATCTCACTGTCATATCTTTGTTTTTTAATTTTATAGATATATATAATTTATAATTATATGTATGTCTTTATTACGAATAAGTATATACATTGAGCAAATCTTGTGAATGTGTCCCCGTTTCCCTCCTCTCTGTCCCTAACCACTGGGGTCCTTCCTCGGTGCGCATACTGGATCTGTCCATAGGTTAGCAAACTCACGGTTACTGTTCTTCTGAAAATTCCCAAGATTCCCTCATAGTATTCAAGGGAAATACTGGTATGCACATTAAAGAAAAGGCCCCTAATGTCTTCTTTGCCACATTCAATATGGCTGCCTTCACATGCAGCAAAATTACCTATTAATTAAAAGAAAGCTAGCAAAAACATATGAGTAGCCCTCTGCTCACAGATAGCCATTTACTGTCTCCTCATCACCAACCACAACTGAAAAAGATCAACGCTTTGCTATCATTTAATTGAATATACTGTATAATCAAGTCCCTGGAAACCCAAATGAAGAAGAGAGAAACGAATCTCTAATGTCATTTGACCATTAGTTCAGTTGTGTTGGCTTCATGGTAACAATTGACAGCAGTAATTTGGTTGAGTGTTTCTTAACAATTTAGCTGTAGAACTGGGTGGAAGTGGATTGCTATGTTGCAGCTTGTCAATTAGCTGCTGCTTTTCACCCTGAGCTGTGCTAATTGCCTGGGACAGAAGTCTCCTCAGGTGGAGAAGGACCAAAGAGATGCTGGGAGAATGCTGGTGCCTGCAGTATCCTGGCCTATCTGTGTGTCCCTCTCTCTGGTAAATAAAGGAGACAGAGAGTGGGAATGGGAGGGTCACTGCATTGAATTTAAAGACAGAGGATGTGAGAAAAATAACTTAGGAAAATTAGACAAAGATTAAAAGGCATCTACTTCTATTTTTATGTTTGTGAATTCACGTGCTCCCAGTTTTTGCTGCAAAATGACCTTCTGAAGAATAGGATTGCTCTTTGTGTATAGAATGTAGGCTGTGCATATAAACAGGTGGATTCCCTGTCAACAAGAAACATGGCTGGTGAGTCTCAGAAGTTATCAGGATTTCTAAATGGCTATTTTAAGGGGTAATAAGTTGGTTGTATTTTGAGGTGACTCCTGTAAAGATGTACTGAGCTCATTCTCACAGTGGGACAGGAAAGTGGGGTCTGTCTGGTGAGCTCAGTGGAGTATTCCTGTAGGATGCTGTCGCCATAGTGATTGTGGGATAGACTACAGGTGCAATCCGACCTGCTCACATCAGGAATACTCTGCAAAAGGAAGATGATGTGTGTTGTCATAGGTTCATAAATGATTCATTTTCCTGAGGCAAATATTAAACAGGATCTGAGAAGATTACTTACCACTTTAAGAATGCTAATTTACTTTGCACAAAAAAGCATCCCCATATAAGATGCAATGGATATGCACATACGACAGAGAAGCCCACAGGACTGCAGTCTCCTAGAAGCCCTCTGGTTGAAATGCTAATCCCGTCTGATAACACCTCCACATGCACATCTAGACTGGTGTTTGTCACAAAACTGAGTGTCCGAGCCCAACCCAAGCGACCTGACATTCCGCAGCAGCTCCCATCCAGAGAACAGAAGAAGGGAGAAATTGGGAGAGAGAGAGAGCTGCCAAGTGCCAGCGTGGGAGCTCCTGAATCCAGCTGTGCCTGAAGAGTTCTTCTCTGGGAGACATTGAAGTCCTTTGCTGTGTTCAGCTGGTTTGAGTTTTGTTTCCGTCTTAGAAGAATCCTTTATCCGCATTCACAGATGTCTCTTGCCAGGTTTCCCTCGAGTTAGTGTGCCTTGTTCTCAGTATTTAGAAAAGGAACAGGAATACTGTAACTACAACACACAGTTTATCTACAACCAGCAACAAAACACACACACACAAAACAAGGTCTTGCTTGTCTACGAACTGGCCTTCTAGGGATTGTATAGCTGAGTTTGATCTGACTCATGTACCTTCTCTGGATAGAAACTAACTCGCCTCCTTTCTCTTCAGTATATCTCTTCTGGGTGCTCTTTATTTAGGTTACATAATCAAATGTGCCCACAGGGTTGACTTAAAAGGTAAGACTAGAAGGAAATACAGAGGTAAGCAGACGTCAGGGACTCACACTGTCTGTACCTCTTTCTCTCGGAGTGCATGGAAACTTTCAAATTACCCTCGTGTGCACATGCATGCACACACACACACATGAATCAAAACAGCTAGTTCCCTTACTTTCGATTGATAAAATGGTTGAGATACTTGATTGGTTATCGTGACTATAAACATTATAAAAAAATGAACTGTTAAAAGAAAAAAAATGTCAAATCTCTGTTCTGTTTTAAGAGGAATCTAAGGAAATTTGTATTCATGCCCAAACTGGAAATAACTAGTATTCTCAGAATATTAATTGTCAGCTGGCTAGACTGGATGATTTTCCATTTTACCTTATGGGGAAATTGCAAGGATCAATAAACATTAATAACTCGGGCATGAAATGGAGGCCGTTTTATTTGAATTAATAATTTTAGCAATTGCCTGTCTCTGACAGTGAGACTGTGATTAAAACATTTCCTCTGCAATTTGATCTAGGTAATCAGCTTTTAGGAGATCGATAAGAATGGTCTGGTGGACATGGACTTGTGTGAGGATTTCACACCTGAGTCAGCAAACACGTGTTTTTGTCTCTGTTGTGTGTGGGCTGTAGTCACACAATTACCAGAACAGTTTTGTAGTGAAAATGACACAAACCAGACTTGAATCAACTTTTTTACCATTTCCCTTCTATGTATTTGCCTCTCTTCAAGATTCCTGTCTGAAGGTCAAGGAGACAGACATGTGAATGGCAAAGAGGGAGATTCGTGTCCCTAGAAGTAAGAAACTGCTAAAGAAAAGGCAGGTGGAATAAGAGTTTTAATGGGTGAAGTAGGTGAACTGTCATGGCGGAAGAGGCAAAAAGTAAATGTTTGTCTCACTCTGTGAATGTTACATTTTTTGAACTTCTGTCAACAGGAACATCATATTGATTAAATAGAAAGCTTGGAAATTTGGCAAGTTCTCTAGAATATATGTAAGAATACAAGAAATAATATAGTATTTGCATCTTTAAAATGGGGTCACGGGCAATATGAACTTTCGCAAAACGAGCTCTGCTTTTCTCTGGCTGGGGAGAAAGTTGGTGGTTGTTGTCTACCTGGTGTTTCTCTTCATTTCCTCCCAACTAACAAAAGTTTCTTTGCTTTTAGGAGTGGAGTACATGCATCTCTCTAACGATAACAAGCCATCTCCTTAGTACAGATCTGCACACCGTCATGCCCACGTTGAGCCACCAAGGCCTAGGGAAGGGCAAGTCTCTGGCTCTGTCATTTTTCTAGAATGGGGACCAGTGGCCCTAGGGCTCTGCCCTCCTGAACAGAGCATCCGAGATCCCTCTAGTGGAGGAGGGAATTAAAACACCTGGGGTTCAAGGCAGCTGCAGCCCCTGATCATTCAGAATAAAAGCTTGGAGCTCCCCGCTGCTCTAAAATGCTTTCTTTGCTGGTGCAATGTCTGGAAGAAGAAGGAGGGAGACACTCTGTCCTGGGATTTCAGCTCCTCCGTCTGCTACCTTCCTTCAGACACAGGGTTCCCAAGAAGGCAGGTGCTCTGGAAGCTTTTCCCCCAGCAGGAGTTTCCCTGTGAGTAGACTCCAACCTCATGAGGGGATGGTGAAATCCACCTTTGCTTATCACCGAGAGACAGGCAAACCTTCAGAGGCCATTGTCCACCGGGAAGGTGGAACCTCCCTGACCAGGTGAGGGAGAGCAGTTGGGCGGCAGAAGCTGGTACTGCAAAGGGAGGCAGGTTTAGCTGCTCTCAGCATCCCAAGCCAGCAAAGTCCACTTACTAGATCCATCAGCGGTGTGAACTACGGGGCTGTGGGGCCCAGCTTGGGTCTAAGGTCACTGCTAATGTGAGGAGATCCCAGGAGCCAAAAGGGGAGACAGAAGAGACTGTCTCGGCTCTCCCCAAGGGCATCGGGCTGGAGTTTAAGCTTTGCTCCATGAAGCTCATTGAGAAGAATGTGAATTTCATGATATATTTTTGTTGCAAGCTTGCCTTAATATTTCTTTCTTTCCAAATGATTGATGGTGTCTGGTGATGATGGCGGTGGTAACTACCAAGGAAAAGAACGGAAAATCAGCCCCATGTCAGATGGCCATGGAGGCCATATCTGAACCAGTTTCTCCATGGTTTCTGAGCCTCACAGGGTGTGAGTCATACAGCTGTGACCCTTGATGGCTGGTGCCATGGTGCACCCACAACCTCAGGCCTGTGTCCAGGATGTCACATGACAGCATGGCTGCTCTGCCATCTCAGGGTCATGGCTCTTTCTGGACACTTCAGGCTGGTGGCAACACCAGTGAAGAGACAGTTCTGAGGTCTTCCCTTTCTCTCTGCCAGCTTCCGATGAGCCTCCTACAGATTCTCTGCACAGCCCTCTAGCCCAGCAGCAGTAAGGGAGGACCCCTGACGTGGACAAGGGAGGACACTTGTCCCAGAGGAATAATTCCCCTGCCATGCCCACTGGTGCTGTGCAAGGCGACAGTGGGCGAGCAGAAAGTTTGTCTTTGGTTTTGCACATGGAGGACTGAGCATCTCTCCTCTCAACCTTCTGGACGCAGTCATCCGGAGAAATTTCTACAACCCCACTGACCCCCCCCAGTAAAGCTTCTCCAGGGTGTTTTAGCCCATGTGTGGCCTTTTCAGTGGGTAGGGGAGCTCAGCAGGTAACATGAAGGGCAGACCAGGGTCTGTGCTGCCAGCTCCAGGCAATAGGGGCAGCTTGGGATGGGATATGGTGTCCCAGACAGCAGCTGGGGAAGACTGTAAGAGCTGACAGCACACGGAAGGCAGAGTGCTGAGAAGATGAGAGACAGCAGAGAACTGAGGCTTTGTGAGGTGAGGATCAGAAAAGAGTTGGCTCTGCAGAAGGAAGAGGGTTGGGAAAAGCTCAGACTATGGCAGAGTCCCGAGTTGTTCCAGAAAGCTGCTGAGAGTTAAGAGCTCCAGCTGACTTAAGTGCTGAAGCACTAAAGCCTAGGCTCCTCTCACTCAAAGCAGGACTCTGCTACAACAGCTGCTGGGTACTGGGCACTAGCATCCACTGCCCAGAGATGAAGCCCACAGAGCAAAGACCCGAGGGCATGCCACACTGAGCTTGGAGGTGCTGTCACTCAGGGAGCTGCATTGTGCCTGTCACAATTTCCATCTGAATTGAACAAAGGAACCCTCAGAGGGTGAGTAGCTAGGGAAGGGACATCACAGATACCTTTAGGCAACTAGATACTAAGTTGGATATCTATCTATCTATCTGACTAGCTATCTATCTAATCTATATATCTTCTATATCTATCGATATATTTATCTATGTATCATCTGTATCTATATCACCTACATCATCTATATTTATATCTATCTATAACTGATCTATCTATCTATCTATCTATCTATCTATCTATCTATCTATCTATATGCATATATCATGCAGTCACATGCACAGCATCCAGAATTTAAGGAGCACTGAAACTAGCAGGACCAGAATCCCAATCAGCCCAGGGATGCTGAGCATTGTTCCATTCCTGAGCCCTGAAGGTGAGTTCTGGGCATAACTGCCCTGCAGGGCAGACAAGGAAGACTGAGATGTGAGGTGAAGGACAGGCAGAGAGGTCCAAACCCGAGATGACAAAAAAAGTCCACTAAGAAGCCATGGCCCATGAAAGGTAGAGTTGTAAAACTGAGTTTTAAGGAGTTAGGGCTTTAGGAAATAGGATGGAGCCTGCAGAAAGTGCCTTAATAAATTTGGAATGGATGCCTTCAGCTGGATGTTATGATGCTTCGCCTCGTTGATAATACTGGGATTTGTCTTGAAGGGTTTGGCAAAGAGACTGGGGAGATAGCTCAGCAGTTAAAAGCACTTGTTTGCAAAGTCTGATGGCCCCTGGTTCAATTCCCCATTATCCATGTAAAGGTGGACACAGACAAAGGACTCCATGTGTCTGGAGTTTGTTTGCAGAGGCAGGAGGCTCTGGCATACACATGCTCTTGGGTTCTCTCTCTCTCTCTCTCAATAAAATATTTTTTAAAGTTTGACAGAGGAGCTAATATTTTCCACATGATCACTGTCAGATATTGAATCAGGCATCTTCTCGTTCTTAATGTGTGTAAACACATCAGGCCTTGTGATGGTTAGGTTTTGTTGTCAACTTGATCTTTTTAATTACCTTGGGTGGGTCTCTGGGTATGTTTACAGGAAGGCAGCCTCTCAGTAGGGGCAGGATGTAAAGAAGCTCAAAGAAGCTGAAAGTAAACATCCTTTCCTGTGTGGGCCATGCAGGAAGGAAATTCCAGAGACTCAGGAGGCCATTAAGTCTGGAATAGGGTCACAAGACCCCACCCTAAGCCTATAGAAAGAGGAAGAAATTCTCTCCTTGCCCCTCCTGCCTGTTTGCTCTTCTGTGTGTGGTGTAGGTGATGGGTTTCTCTCTCTGTTTGGACCTGTGACAGGGGAGCAGCCTCTTTTGCATTCTGGAACTTCCCCTGTATCTATAGCTACAAATAAATCCTTTCCTCCCATAAACTGTGCCTGGTTTGGAGATTCATCCCAGTGGTGTGTGACTGACTACGACAGGCATCTTCTCTTTCTCTGTGCATGTCAACACATCAGGCATCTTCTCAGTCTTAGTGTGTGTAAAGACAAGTTATTCTGGCAGAGTCTGTGTTTAGGAAACATCATAGCCATGAGACTAGGGATGGGGGCAGAGGCTGCTGGAGAAGGAGAAGCTGGAGAGTGGGGACAGGACAGAGCTGAAGGGTGCTCTCTGTCTTCCAGCCAATGAGTTGACCTGGCTGTTGTTGGCTAGGTGTCCAAGAAGCCACCCAGAGTTCAGCGGACAAAGCTGGCAAATGCTCTGCTCTTGATTGCAGCTGTCTAATCATTCCTCATTTAAAGCACATACTGACATAAATGTAACGAGCACATTTTGTACCTTTCTAATATTGAAGATTGATGAGAGAGCCCTATTGCTCATATCTGATACCTCCACCCAGTATTGTCCCCTTGCAGCCCAAGAGGAACACAGACCAGAACCAAGATAACCAACCCCAGTTTGATATGGGTTGTTGCTAATTAATAACTGTAAGCAACACGGGAGAGAGAGAGAGTTTTGAAATCCTCCCTTCTCCCTCCTCCTACTCTGAGTTCTTGTCCTCTAATGCCAAAGAATTGTACACAGGGACAGAATTAAATTTTAATTACACATTTATTCTAATTTAGTAGATTATAAAAGGGGAGTTGGATGGGGAAATTGGATGTGGGAAGTCATAGAGTTTTCCTGCCACCAGTGTGGGGAAAACACGTGTCAGAGAGTTCACAGAGCTTATATTATTTAGTTAGATAAACAGCCCAAGAAAAGATAACAGAAAGCTCCCTTTATTAAAAAGAGAGGTTCATGAGAGAAAAGGTCTGGAGCCTGACCCCCTACCCCAGCTGATGGCTGGGGTAGGTGTACAGGCCTTACCTCACTGAGGCCTGGGTCAGCAGTCCTTCTACTCCATTGCCATGTGGGGGAAGAGAGGCCTACTTCCTCTAGGGAAGCTAGTTTTAATTCCTCCCCAGGTGAGTTAAAGGGACAGCTGATTGGTTTATATTTGACCAATCAGTTTTAGCCCCTAGGTTATAGCTCTAACTAAACACCTCCCATTCAAGGGGAGGGGCTGGAAGGGGAGGAGTGGTCTCTACACACACCTGACTGTCACAAGTTGGAGGTATTGGAATCAGCGCCTGCTTCACTCTAAGGAAAGATGACAACCATCATGTCTAGATTGACTAGAACCTGTAGCCCTGAGGAAAATGGAAGCAAAAGAGTGTCTGTGTAGACAAACTAATGAACACTCCCTAGCTTGAGGAAAACCATGAATGTCTACATATCCCAAAAGATGAGTCAACAACAATGCTGATGTGAGATTAGTGACAATTTTGAAATTTGTTCACATAGCCTGAGTTATTTTAGTTTTATTGCATTTTTTGTATATGTATATTGATTTATAATAATATTTAAACTGATTTTATTCTGTTGGTTTTGTTTGTTGAGATGGAGTCTCACTATTAGACTTCATCTGCCCCTCAATTCATGATGCTTCTGCCTAAGCTTCCAGAGTCTTGGGATTATAGGTCTGTGCTACCATTCCTGGATCATTTGGTAAATAAAACTTTGTCAAATGCTCTCCCTGTGATTCCCAGCCCCTATATGCTCACTCAGAGGCCTGAGGAAATGTTTACACATCTGAAGGTCTATACCTCTGATAAGCTCCTTTTGAAAGAGTAACACAGCCCTAATTAAAGTTGACAATTGTCTCTAATAAATGGTTGCCCAGGACATCTCTGGCCTGAGGCTTTACCTGTGAAGTCCATTAGCATATCACACCAAAGGTCCTTAAAAACCCCTCAAAGCTTCTGACTCTGGATAAAAACTTCAGGACCACGGAGAGGTCCTGTCCCCTCACTGCCTTGGAATAAAGCAGTCCCTTTATCTGGGTGAGCTCAAATCTGGTGTACTTTCTGCCTCACTTTCTTTACATTCTTGGTGCCAAAACCAGGGAGGGTTGCCCCTCCAGGGCATTCAGGGCTACGGCCCCCTCCTCCCCTCCTCACTGTCAAAGGCCCACTCCTTTGGGAGCATCAGTGTCATCCTTGCTCACTAAGGACTAAACAGTGACCAACATGTAGTCTTTGTCTCTTGTGACCTTTGCCTATGTGAGAGGTGCAGGCCCTGTCCCATGCCACGTGTGTAGGGGGTCATATTGACATTCGGTGTAAACCCAGCTTGAGCCTTGGCAGCTCTCCCTGTCTTCCCCTCTCTCTCTCATCCTCTTCCCACTACCCTGGACTTTGTGAGCCCCAGACAGGAAGGGTTGTCATTTGACCTCCTTGCATCTACTTCACACTCTCCAGCCTTCAGGACAAGGTTCCTCATGGCTCGTAGCAGTGGCGCCCTGACACAAGTCTGAGACTCCGATAGTCTCTCATGCTTTGCTGTTTGTGGACCTCAGAGGACTCTGGGAGTTCCTCACTTTTGCTGGTCCACAAACACCCTGAAAGTTATGAGTGTGAGGATGCTGCCTGCTAGCTCTCAGGCTTCTTCGCAGCCCTCCCTAAGCCTTGTGACAATCCTGGTGGCGGGAGAGGCCACTTCATCATAGTCCTACTAAAATGGGTTCCAAATTGTCAATTTCAAAAGACATGTCCCTGGCTTGTCTCAGGGCTAATCTCAAAACACTTAAATTAATGGAGCTTCAACCCAAAAAATTATTTCAACTCAACTCAAATTTGCCCTCAATATCCTTTAGACAACGATCTTCGCTGGCCAGAACATTGCACTTTTGGCTTAGATATACTCACAAGCCTTGATAACTACCTGCGTCAAAATGGCAAGTGGTTTGAGCTCCCCTACCTTCAAGGTCTCTTTGCCCTCCACTCCCATCCCTCTCTCTGTGTTTCTTGTTCAGTTCAACTGGTTCTCCTTTGCCATAAGAAACCCTCTAATTCTACAAAGTCCAAACCTTCACAGGACCTAATCTCCTTTGATCCAGCAAATGAAACCCCTCCATGTAACTCTCCTACACCCTCTCACCCCCCATTCCCACCCACTATGAAACCCTCCACACCTGCAAGAATGTCTTTCACACCCCATCAACTCCCCCCTTGGATGACCCCTCCTCTGCATCTACTGACTCCCCTTCTCGTATCTCATCAACTGAATCACTCCCCCTTCCCAAGTGCATGATTTCAACCTTAGACCCCACGCCCTTCCTGCCTTCCCATCTCTGGTGTTGCTACCCACTCTACTCACCTCCCCTCTCTCACCAGGTCAAGAGGGAAAATCAGAAAAAGAACCAGGAATGGTTCCTTTGCACGAAGTGGCAGGGTAGGATGGACCCACCTGAATTCATGTCCCCTTGTTCAGCTCCCTTTACTTAAATGAAATGGATATTATAGTGCAAAAATTGGGCTCTTTTTTGGAAAACCTAGTTAATTTCATATGGCAATTCAACCACCTAACTAAGACATATTCTCTCACCTGGCAAGACATTTACCACATTCTAAATTCCACCCTAACCCGAAATGGAAAGAATAGTACCTTGGAAGTGGCCTGAGCTCATGCTGATAGACTAAATCCAGAAAATGCCTGATCCCCAGGTAGAAAACAGGGAGTCCTTGATGTAGATCCCAGTTGGAACTATCACACAGGATCAGAGGCCTTACAATGTCTCAAATATATGGTCATCTTCCTGGCAGAAGGCATGTACCAACAGTCCCATGGCAGGGTAAACTTTGATAAAATAAAGTAGTTAACTCAGGGCCCCGATGAAAACCCAGCTGTCTTTCTAAATTGCATGTCAGAGGCATTGACTAAATGCACCAACGTTGATGTAAATTCCAAAGAGGGAACCCTCCTACTTCATATCCACTTTTTGGGTCAGTCGGCCCCTGATATAAGACACAAACTCCAGTGCCTACCAACTGGTCCTTTACTCCCCAAAGTGAGATCCTCAGCCTTGCCTTTAAGGTCTTTAATGGGAGAGGGGAGGAAGCAAAAAGAAAACAGCAGAGAGAGAATGATAGACAAAGCAAGAATGCCAAACTGAATGCCAAGCTGATTTTCAGTTCCTAGCCACTAGTTTGGCTACAGCCCTCCAGCAAGAACCACCACCCAAGTCCTTGCCCTCATCCTCTTCTCAGAAGCGGGATCAGCATCCAGGTCTGTGTTTTAGGTGCAACCTGTCGGGTCATTGGGTGAGAGACTGCCCTAATCCTTGCCCCCTTACCAAGGTTTGCCCAAACTGTGGGCAATGGGGTCACTGGAAGATGGACTGTCTGGTGTGTCCCCTGGTGGCCCACTTGCCACACACCACCAGCTGTCCCCTCATGCCCTAGTCCAACATGGAGACCCGAGTTCCAAGCTCCAGGTGGAACTCAGGGTACAAGGAATAGTGGCTGGCAGGAGGGTCTGTCTTTTTCTGGATTCTGGGGCATCTTAGCCACTTCTCAGCTCCTGGCCAGGACCTAGTCTGCCTGCAGACATCACTATTACTGGAGTCTCAGGTACTTCTTACAGGCCACTGTGCACTTCGCCTCTTCTTTGTCAATTCGGGGATTTAACTCTCTCTCACGCACTCCTTTCTCATAATGCCCAATGTCCCACGCCCCTCTTAGGCAGAGAACTCCTCTCCAAATTCAAAGTCTCCCTTTGTAGTCCCCCTTTAAAGGCTACCTCTGTTTTTTTTTTTACTTCATATGGACTCAAATTCAGAAAAGTCACACTCCCAAACGGCCGCTTCTCCTTTACCTGCCATAAATCCCCTAATATGGGACACCTCCAATCCTGCCATTACTACCCACCACCCCCCTGTCCTCATTCTTCTCAAATACCCCTACTCCTATGTTTCTCAAGATCAATATCCCTTATCATGTGCTGAGGTCTGAAAGTGGTCATCCAACATCTGCTCTCTGCCATGCTCCTCACATCCATTTCCTCCCCCCCCCCATGACACTCCTATTTTGGGCATAAAAACCCAATAACTCCTACCAGTTAGTTCAAGACCTTCATAACATTAACCAAGCCATTATTCCTACCTTTCCAGTCGTGGCAATCCCCTATACACTCCTTTCTTTCATGCCCTATGCCTCCACTCACTTTTCAGTATTTGACTTAAAAGATGCAGTCTTTACTATTCCCCTACACCCATTCTCCTGTTCATTTTTTTTTTTGCATTCACCTGGGAAGACTCTGACATTCTCAAAGCCCAACAATACACATGGGAACTTCTGGCCCAGGGGTTCCAAGACAGTCCTCACTACTTCAGACTGGCCTCCAAAAAGACTTAGCTTCATTGGATCTTAAGCCCAGTTTTCTCCTACAGTATGTGGATGAACTCCTCTGTATTCCCACCACTGTACTTAATATACAACATGTAACCGTTTTACTTTATGGTCTGCTGTCAGGGGATACAGAACTTCCTGGGGAAAAGCCCAAATCTGTTAGACTTCCATCCTCTACCTCGGTGTTTCCATCTCCAAGGAGGGAAAAATCTTCCCACCATCTAGGATTCAAAACCTCATAAATTATCCTCTACCTCGTACTAAATGGGTACTGCATGCCATGCTAGGTCTCTTCAATTTCTTCCGTACCTGGATCCCTCACTTTCCCCTCACTGCTTGTCCCTTATTAGAAGCCACCAGAGGAAATTTAGACTAACAACTTTTATCTCCTAGCTCCCTCCAAACTCCCATAAATCTTCTTAAATGCACACTAACCACAGACTCTTCCCTTTCCCTGCCAGATATAAACCCTTTTTCCTTTGTCTACACACCAATAAAGGCCAAACTCTGGCCATTCTCTGCCAAAAAGAGGGAGATACTTTCCAACCCCTGGCATTTCCCTCCAAACAGCTAGTTATGGTCCCATGTGGATAGCCTCCTTGCCTTCAAACCCTTGCAGCTGTGACCCTTCTTGTCTCAGAAGCAAACTCAATTTCCTTACGCAGTCCCTTACATGTTCTTACCTCACACTGTCTGAAAGATGTTCAGTCACAGGGCTTTCCTTTCTCTCCCTCCCTCCCGAATCCCAAGTCTCCATGCCTTTCTTCTGGAACCTAACCTCATTTTTGAACCATCCACTCCTCTGAACGCTGCTACCCTCCTTCCTACAAAATCCCTCACAACACAATCAAACCACACCTCACACTCATGTGTAGAAATCCCAGATCTCTCCTTGAACCCATTCGCACACATCCATGACACACCTCCACCTGGTGTTCCTGACTGGTTTATTGATGGCATTGCCTTAAAGCATGAGCCATTTTCACGCAATGAGATCCTCCGAGGGGACCCTCACAATCCACAACATCCACAGGCTGTTGAAGCAAAGTCCCTACCCCCTTACCACCTCTCAACAGGCAGATCTCACCATCTTACTGAGAGCACTCACCAGGGCAGCTTGTCTCCAAATCAACATCTACACCGACTCTAAGTACGCATACCACATCGTGCACTCAAACATTAGTATTTGGAGAGAGAGAGGCTTCCTGACCCCAAAATACTCCCCCATTATTAATTCATCTCTCATCCAGGAACTCCCAGACTCGGCCCTGATGCCCATGCAGGCAGCTGTCATCCATTGTTAAGGCCGCCAGCGGGACAAAGACTACACAGCTCTTCTTAATGATCAGACTGATTCCCTCGCTTGTAAAATGGCTCCCACATACTCACCACAGCCCCCCCCCCCAACTCAACTTTACTTCTACTACACAATTCTCAAAACATCCGTCCAATTAAGGAAGTCCTTTCTTACCTCCACTCCCTATTTCAACCATCTAAGAACACTTTGCTCTCCTTCCTCCAACATTCCTACAATCTCACCCCTGAAGCTTTTTCTTCAGAATCTGACTGCTTCCTTCCTATACAAACTACCAAAGAACTAACCCAAATTCCAACATACATCCTCCATAGTTCCCAACCCACCAAATGAGAGGCACTTCCCCAGCATGGACTGCAGACTGACTACACACATGCCTCCAATAAAATGGATAAAATATCTTCTAATCTTTGCTGACACCATTTTAGGCTTGGTTGAGGCTTATCCCACTACTAACAAAAGGGCTTTCATTGTGGCTTGATTTCTTCACACTGAACTAATTCTTCAATTCGGTTTGCCTTCCTCCTTACAGTCTGACAGTGGTCCAGAATTCATCTCAAACATAACTCAGAATGTAGCCTCTGCTTTCCAAATATGGAAGTTTCATGTCCCTTACCATCCTCAGTCCTCCAGGAAAGTAGAAAGAACAAACCAGTCACTCAAAGAGATCCTAACTAAACTAATTTTAGAATTAAAACAGGACTGGGTAAAGCTCCTGCGTCTAGCCCGTCTGCCTGCGCATTCTTCTTTGGAAACCCATTAACATTAGCCCATTAGAACTGATATATGGCAGACCTGCTCCCCCTGGACTGCTCCCCACAGAATCATGCCTGCCCCCCACCCTCACCCAGGATTTTCTCTCTTCTCGGAACTGAACTCTGGAAGATTGCTGACCTAAACCATTCCACACCCGTCCCTAATGCTCCACTTCTCTCTCTCAACATCAGTGATTTGGTGTACATTTATTTCTTCCAATACTCCTTCTCTATAACCTAAATGGCAGGGTCCACACACGGTTATTCTTCTTATCCTTACTGTAGCCAAGCTTCAAGACCTAGCTCCTGGTTTCATCTCTCTCACCTTGAAAAGGCACCTTCTTACTCTTCCACAGCTTTAGGTCCCATTAAACTCAAAATGTCCTGACTCTCCACCATTCAGGAGAGACCTGAAAATGACATACAACATTGCCTTTTTCAGATCCAGCACCAACAGTTCCTGCTTTTTCTGACAGTCCTCCTAATGGATGCCTGGCTGACACCCAAACCCATCACCTCGTTTGACAAGCTAATGGAAGCCACCGAGATCCTCTGGCTGCAAGAAACCTTCATGTCATTCCAGCCTCATCACATTGAGTTCTTCACCCTTGCTCTCTATTTTATCCTTCTAGGGGAACAGAATTAGAGCCTCTCCACTCCTGCCCTGCTTCCCTCTGGGGTGCCTTGATCCCCCTAGGTCTTGCACTCTTCCTCCTAGTTTTCTTTGTGGTTTACATTGGATTCATTATGGTAACACCCCCAGATGGAACATGGGCAGAGAAAGCCATTGTCAGCCTCCTACTTTGGGGCTACATAATTGGAATCCCAATTAAAAAATGCCACCCCTTCTTTTACCCTCCCTGAGATCCTTCCTCCTCCTGTCAGCCCACTCCCATTCTTTTCCCCCAATGGGCCCCCAAAATAGTGTGGGAAGCTATTCTACTGGTGGATGGTACCATCCTTAATAGAGCCACATGTGCCCCAAAAGAAACTACATTCTCTCCTTCCTATGGTGCCAAGATCATGAAAATGGCCACCAAATTTTCCACCTCTGAACTGAAGAGCAAAAATGTTGCCACTCTGAACCCTGCCCAGAGAATGCTGATTACGGTAGTGCTAATCGAGGCAACTGGGGGAGATGGGATTATGCAGTTTATGGTAATGTACCAAGAAATTTATTATGAATGCAGTGGTAAGTCTTGGCCATTTTTCCACTATTGGTCATGTGTAGGCTTAGCCTTTCCAGGGGCATGGAGAAGGTCTCCCTGGAAACAAAATGGAATTTCTATCAAAGGCCATGACCAGCCTCTCCTTGGTGGTCTCCCACAAGGCATTATCTGGGATCTCTCAATAGAGAACCCCTCAAATTGGGAAACCTGAGATTTTTGGTTTTGGATGGGTTCTAAGATGTTGTATGTCATGGAACACCCCTAAGACCTTCTGACTAGAAATTAAGGCAGTCAACACCTCTACCCCTCTAAACAAAGTAAAAAACTTAGATCCCTAGACCCCACAATCAGAGGGGTTTGATTCAAAACCTAACTAACCCCTACAGAGGTCTGATCCACTGCTTGAAGAGATGTTAGCACTGGCAAATACCAGCCATGACTTCTCAAACAAGCAGAACCTGACCTGGAATGGGATTGCTGGATCTGCCTCGGGGCGGGACAGATTTCCTATGTGGGAATAGGGCTATCCAACCTCACCTTCCCAGATAACACCCATGAAAATAGTTGCTTAAATGGGCCTCTGGTCCCAGTTATTGGTGAACAAGAATGTATAGCCCCCTCCCCCAACTGTACTTATCCACCAGTCAATTCAATGGCTCTGGAAGGAACTTACTTTGCCTGCCTTGATGGGAACCACACATGCTACCCTGGGGGACAATGTGTGATGGTATTTTTTTAGCACCTGACTTAGACATTCTCTGGGGAAATGAACTAAAATATCTCATGACCTCACCCAGGACGAAAAGAAATCCAGTCTTACTTCCTGTGTCAACACTTGGTTCAGCGCTCACTCCTGCAATGGTGCAGCCACCATTGGAATCCAACAGGTACAACACAGCCAATTAACATGAGTTAAAAAGGGACCCTTCCCTGGTATAGTAATCCATCATAACTCTCCAAAACCAGCTTGACTCTTTAGCCAAATTAGTACTACAAAACAGAGAGGACTGGACCTCATGAAAAAAGGGAGAATTTGTCTTTTTAGATGAGGAATGTTGTTTCTATGCCAACCAGTCAGGAGAAGTCAGGGAAAGTGCCAGACAGCTCTTGAAGACATCAAAACCAGATATGACACTAATAAACAATCTCAATGGAAAGAGGCCTGGATCTCATGGAGCCCCTGGCTCAGGCCCCTGGTGGGACCTCTCATAATAATCTCACTAATGCTCTCTTTTGGCCCGTGTCTTTTCAGATGCTTTTCTGAATTTATTCAGGAGAGACTGAGCACCTTCACCTGACAATGAGTGACTGAATTCTTCATGAACACTAGTATCACCTCCTCATGAATCTTAAGGTCCTGACTTTCTCTGGGTCCTACTCAATCCCCTCTTTGAGAGCCATCATCCCTTCATGTCAGTAGGAAGTAGTAATAAGATTCTCCATGCAGCTTCCCCCTGTAGCCTGCCCTATCCCAATTCTTTTTACCCTTTCAGAGCTAGAAATGAAAGACCAATTCCCTCCCTGTGATTCCCAGCCCCCATGCACTCACTGAGGAGTCTGAGGACATGTTTACCTCTGATAAGACCCTTTGAAAAGAGGCTAACGCTCAGCCCCAATTAACATTCCTAAAGTCAAGAATTGTCCTTGATAAATGGCTGCCCAGGACTTCTCTGGCCTGGTAAGACCTTACCTATGAAGTTCATTAAAATATCACACCAAAGGTCCTTAAAAACTCTCCTCAAAGCTTCTGACTGTGGATATAACTTCAGGCCCACGGAAAGGTCCTGTCCCCTCACTGCCTTGGAATAAAGCAGTCCCTTTATCTGGGTGAGCTCAAATCTGGTGTACTTTCTGTCTCACTTTTCTTACAAAATGACAAAATTTCTTCATTTTTTTTATCTTACTGATAAAACAAGAAATTAGCATAATAGAAAAAGTAACAGTAAACATGCAGATCAGCAAAGGGTCATACTTCCATGGGAAAAGGATCATGCATTGCAAAGATTCCAAAATCCAAAATACCATTTCTCTGTTACCTACTGGACAAGGCAAAGAGAATACAAACCTCCCAGTACCCAATCCATGTCATCCAGACCTTTTTTAAACCTATTGAACAATTATGAATGAGCAGAGATTTTTCTGAGCTAATTGGCAAAATATTTAAAAGTTTTAAACATTTGATTGGCATTTAGTTAATCTATGAACTGGGAGAACATCATGAGTAGTGTGTGGAGTCGTAGAAAGATATTTCTTACTCTCCTTTGAAGGGTGGTTCCTGGTTGGTTCCTGTTTCCAACAGTTGGGAAGAGCAAGTTGCCATTGAGAAAGAAGTGAACTTGGGTGGGAGAAGAAAACAAAACAGTCGTTGTGTAGACCTAGGCCACAGTTTCAATGAGGAATCATCCTTAAAAGCCCATTTGTTGAAGGCTTGTTTCCCACGCTGGTGTTTCTCCTTTAACACAATACGGGTGACTGGGTGTGCCTTGAAGGGAACCCTCCGTCCAACCACCTTTCTCTGCGTCTCCCTATGGGCATACACAGGGTATCTTTCTTCATCCACGCCTTTCCTGCCATGACATGATGCCTGGTCTCTAATAAGCAATAGGACCAGTTGGACATGAACCCAAACCTCTGAAACCATCAGCTAAAATAAACATTTGTTCCTTATAATTTTATTTTCTGAAATATTTGACAAAGAAATGGAGAGTCTCTTAACATAAGCCACAAAGGGTCATGGGTGCCTTACACAACAGCAGCTGAGCTTTGTATTGGAAGACATGAGAGGGTTGTGGAGTGATAGTGAGGGAATGGACAGAGGAGAGTGGACAAGTTTCTGATGGGACATGTAGGCAGTCAGGAATATTTCTCAAGATACTAAAATTTCATTTTATAGGATAGGGGATTCCTGAGTATTTTTAAAAGCCAACGAGGACATGATGAAAATAGAAAATATTGAATTTATCAGAAAAAAGATGTCTAGATCACTGTTCCTGGAAGCAGAGCAGGTGGTGGAACAGATGATTGTTAGAGCCTGAGGATGAGTTGAGTTTAAACCAGAGCACCTGCTTTCAACAGACAGGAAGGAAGAAGGAAACAAAACATAAAAGTGAGTGCTAGTGTATGCCAAAGGTCTGAGATAGATCTGGTAATGGTTAGGCTCTCAAAAATGGTAGAAATAAGAGTCTCTGTAGAAATGGATATAGATTTTTAGAAGCATGGGAAATATTTGTTATAATCTACAAGGAACAGAAAAGAGTGGCTACAGCCCAGAGGCTCAAAGGAATTGGAATGGAATAAATCTATCCCTTTTGGTGATGTCATGTTAATAGAAAGAGGTCTTCTGTTCATTTGCTATCACTACTATAAAATACATTTGATCATGAACGGAAGGGCACTTTAGTAATGGCTTTAATGAACATAGCACTTTCTATCTGATTGTCAGTTATCCCCTTGGCTTTTCTATGAGATGTTGGCACAGTGATTTCTTTCCTAAATCAAAGATACATGGCCTTCATTGCACAGATATCTGTAGCACAAAATCTGAAGAAAAGCACAAATATAGAATAAAACAGTGCTGGTTCAGAAGCTTTTCAAGCCTCAGTACCAGTTTGATCTCCAGACCCCACATAGAAAGCTGGAAGCCCTGGTGGGTTTCTGTAGTCCCAGCACACAAATGTGAAATTAATTTAGGTTTGGGGAATCCACTACTGGTGGGACAATGTCAGCATATGACCTGTGGATGAATAAGCAGACCTAGACTGAAGGGTTTCAATTAGTGCTGAAGCAGTGGAAGTTACCACTGTCTGGAGGGAAAGTAATCATCAGCCCACTTAGGATTTCTGGAGAACATGCATAAACCAAGCCAGACTACGCAGACTGGAATCAATGCTGAGTCCTTTGTGTGCAGATCTGGTGTTACGTCAGTGAGCTTTAAGAATTTTCAGGGCCATGGAAAGGACTGTAAGAAAATATTTTAAAATTACAACATGGCAAGGAATTAATTCCCCAAACATATAAGGAACGAAACAAAGAAATCCCACACATGAGTAGTAGGAAAAATGAAGTGTCAGAAACTGACTGTGTTGAATATGATATGCATGAACTCTCAGATAGGGGTTTTATTTATTTATTTTTTTAAATAAAAAAATATATATAAATATATTAATTTAATAAAAATTTAAATAAAAATATATATAAAGCACACCAGGGCCACCACCTTGTGGGTCTGGCTTATGTGGGTCCTGGGGAATTGAACCCAGGGCCTTAGGCACTGGAGGCAAGTGCCTTAACCGCTTAGCCATCTCTCCAGCCCCAGAAAGGGGGTTTTAAATAACTCTTTTAAGGAAACTCAATAAACTTCAGGAAAACAAGGAGATACAACTCAGTATTTTTTCCAAGAAACTTGAAAAGTTTGATGTAATTTTAAAATGATCAAACTAATCTTCAGCCAAGACGTGGTGGATGGAGTGTGAACACAACACAATTATCCATATTCAAATGCACAGGACACAGAATTGCTGAGACAGAAGGCAGATTATGTGCAGTAGAGCCGGAGAAGGAAAAAAGAAACACAGAAATGAAGACAGGATATGAAAGATTGGAACAGCAGTAAAGTAACATATGTTCATGTTATTAATCAGAATGCCAAAGTGTGTGGGGGAAGATAGCTGGGCATGGTGCATGCCCTTAATCCAAGCATTTGGGAACAGAGATAGAAGGATTGCTATGAATTTGTGGACACCCTGAGACTACATAGTGAATTCCAGGTTAGCCTGGACTAGAGCAAGACCATACCTTGAAAATGAGAGAGAGAGAGAGAGAGAGAGAGAGAGAGAGAGAGAGAGAGAGAGAGAGAGAGAGAGAGAACACAAATATCCAGGTATAGGAAGTCCAAGTGCTATTAATCAGATTCAGATAATCAGTCTACTCTAAAGACACATTGTAATAACATTTTCAAAAAAGTTAAAGACAAAAAGTGTATTTTCAAAGTTATTGGAAGGAAAATAATTGATAAAATTTAACATCCTTGCCTAATAAAGAGAACTTCCAACAAATATGAGATCTGTACCTCAACAAAGTAAAGGCAATACCCATAAGAAGATAACATGCCTGTAGCCAACACTGTATTCAATAGGGAAGAGCTGAAAAGTTCTCTCTGTGATGTAGGCTGAGGCAATGATACATATCCCTTTTCACTGTGTGTTCTCCACAGCAATCCAAAGGTTCTTGCTAGAGCAGCCAGAGAAGAGAAGTAACTGAAGGAAAGCTACATGTCAGAGGAAGAGGCAAATTCATGTGTGTGCAGATGACAGACATCCCATGAGAAAAGCCCAAAGTTCCACCATAAAACTATTAGAAATAATAGCTGAATTTTCAGTTACATGCAACAATTGGAGACATTTCTATTTTTAATCACAAATTATCTGGAAAGTAATTTATAATAATATTTACAATACCTACAATAAACACCTAAATTTTGTATACAACCACAAGACCCCAAATAATCAATTTTGAGCAATAAAAGAACAACATTGGAGACATCCTGTCACCTGACTTAAGAACCACCAGAGCAGTATGTTTAGCGTAACTAAAGACAGGTAGGCTAATGACCCATGAATCCACAGTCAGGTGATTTCTGACAGGGTTCCAAGATCATATATTGAATGGTGCTAAGAAAGTTGGATAGCCACATGTTGGAGAATAAAATTAGAGGCTAATCCCCATCATATAAAAATTAACCCAAAAATTATTAAAGACTTTAAGATGTAAAACTATGAACTAAAAGAATTCATGGAAAATACTGCAAGACATCGGTGTGGGCAAAGAATTTCTTTGAGTAAGACTAAAAAACAAACAGAAAACAACAACAGCAACAAAACCGGCAGGAAGCCCAAACAAAATAGACTAATGGATGGCATCAAACTAAGAAGGTCATGTTCAGCAGACAAAGCATTTACAGAGTGAAAAGACTAGGTGCAGAATGCGAGAAAATATTTACAACTTGTGACCTGATAATTCAAGTTCAATACCCAAAACAAGTCATCATCAGCTGGCTGGAAGCATGGCGGTTGACCTGCCTCAAATGGACAGGCTTCCAAAAGAAGGCATACCAGTGCCCAACAGGTAGATCAAAATGGCTCCAGATCAATAACCATTCAGGAAATGCAAAGTGAATTCATAATGAAATGCAATTTTACTTATATCACTATTATTCAAAAAATCAAGGGCTGGCAAGATGGCCAATAGAGAATGCTTATGCTCTGTTGGTCAGAATGGTAATTAGGATAGCCATTATGGATAGCAGTTGATCAAAAAATAAAAAATAGAACTATAATCAGATACAGTGATGTTACTATTGGGTTATAGCCCAAAGAGAGACAATATGACGGTATGCTGAAGAGAGATCTGTACTCCCTGGGTTATTTCAGCACTATTCACAGTGCCAGGAAATGGGAATAACCCTAGCTTTCATTAATGATGAAATCATGTCATTTTAAATATATATATATATATATATATATATATATATATATATATATATTCATTCCAAGGCATTATGTTAGGTGAAATAAGCCAGGCACAGAGAGATGAATATCACATGTCTTTGTAAAGTAAGGAAGATGATCTCATAACTGGTGAGATTAGATCAGTGATTAGTAGTTCTGGGGTGAGAAGGGAGGAAGGAATCTAGGAGGTTTGGACATTTGGCACTATGCTGTACAGTTAGATAAGAAAAATAAATTCTTGTGTTCTTTTGCACTGTAGGGTTACTATGGGTAATGATGTCTGGTATATTTCAAAAGGGTAGAATAAATTATTGTAAATGTTTTCATGACAAAGAAATGATAAGTGTTTGAAGAGGTGGGCATGCTTTTTATAACTTGAACATTACATCTTATATATATGTATTAAAATATATAATTACACTATAAATACGGGCATTGTATTTTTAAATTTAGATGAGAAAAGAAAATTCTTTCATGTGCTCAGGGAAGCAGATTCTTAAGTAAACAATGCTGATAGTGTTATTAATGTAATACTTTTCTAATTGAAATTTTAAAAAGATCTAAAAATTTAAATTAAAAAAATTGTATCATTTTAATTTATCTGAGAGAGTGAGAGATAGAGATAGAGAGAATGGGCGTGAGAGGGCCTCCAGCCACTGCAAAGGAACTCCAGATGCATGTGCCACGTTGTGCATCTGGCTTTACGTGGGTACTGGGAAACCAAACTCTGGTCCTTCTGCTTTCTAGGCAAGCACCTTAATGGATGAGCCATCTCCCCAGCCCACTCAGAGTTTTCACTCTGGAGTATTTTTCTTAATACATACTGAATCTAGTTTAACTGAACCATTTTGTATGCATCAGTTCAGGGCAGTCAATGGGAAGCTTCATCTGTACAAGTCACACTTGTGAAATTCTGTCAGACCCCCCCTTCTCTTATCCAGAAAACACTGTCTTTGTTTCATGTATTCGAGCTCTGTTTTGATGATTTTTTGAAATTTTAAGAGGAGGATCATGAAGGGTGTTTCTCATGGTCTGATGAGACTTTTATGTTATTATTGCTATGTAGCATTCCACTATGAAGGAATAGCCTGTATTTACTTAGACATCACTGATGGCTCCTCTAGACAGTCTTGCATTGCTTTATTTTTTGTGACAATAATGTTGCTGTGAAATTCTTTTGTATGTCTTTTAGTGCACATTTATATGTCAGGAGGTAATCCATGTATGTGCTCAGATTTGCTCTCTAATCAATCTTTCATGGGTATTTTGTAGCAGGGTTTTGGAAGCTCAGCCTTATGGAAATTTGGGGCTGTGAAGTTGGTCGTTTTGGGGGTTGTCCTGAGTGATGCAGGATATTTAGCAGCACCTCTACATGCTTCCCAGTATCTGACTGGAGCAAAGTCTCTCCCATCAGTTGCAATAGCCAGGATTGTCTATAAAATCACATCCATGGTAACCTTAGCCATCCTTCCATGCTCTGGAGTTAACTCAAATCCATGATGTCCCCTTTACCACTTCAGGCTTGGAAACTTTGTCAAGATTTCTTTCTCGTTTTCTGTTGTTGCCACATGTTGTTAGTATTGTGGATATTTAAAATTCAATAAAACCTCATAATTATTTCATAAAATCCGCACTGAGTAGGTGATTCTCATGGATTTGTCTGTCTTTTTTTCTGCTCCTGATTCTTCTCTTGTCTCTGTGTTCATCTCTCTGGGATTATTTTATTTAGGACAGAATTTACAAATCCTCCTATGACAATTGGAGAATCTATTGGAAAATCTGTTTAATTTTCTCATTAAAATGACTTCTATTTTGAAGAACATACTTCTAGTTTGGCTTTTCATTTTTTAAAAGATTTTTCTATCCTATATTACGGCTTGTATCATTACAGTTGAGACTCTTCTGTGAAATTCTTCTTCCTCTTTAAAATGTACTAATTTTACCCTGAAACATCCCATGAAATTTTATTTTTGTCTTAATCTTTTCAACAAAATATTATCCAAATTGGTGTATGTGTGTTCACCATTGTGTTCTCAGTTTAATTTCACATTGTGGATATATGATTTAATGTTGCTCAGAAGTGATTAAAATTCATGACTTGTTTTACTTTTACTTCATCTTCATTTCTAGAACACTAACCACACGTGCATAATAACTTTTCATATTGTGCTATATTATTGTGTTTTTTTAAATTATCTTTCCTTCTTTTTGTTCATTATCCTTGCTTATTTCCTGCTTGACAATATCTTCAGCTTTCTATCTGTTGTTAAATTAACTTTTGTCATTTGTAACTTTTTTAATAGTTTACATTGTTTTGGTTTTCCCTGTTTAATTTAATCGTTTGATCTTATATTCTGGTATGTTTGATGATTTTTTTTTATTTAATCACACACATTTTAAGAAATTTTAAAGAGAATTAGTGATTGTCCTTAGAGAGGTTCACTTTCACTTTTCACAAGCAGATACTTCACTCTCTGCATCAGTTTCTTTTATAGATATTTACAGATTTAAGGTGTCCACCTGTTCAGAAGTCAGTCATACATACAGTCTTCTCAGGGACTGGCCGATGAGGGTCCGGCCACTAGGATTTCCATGCTCACAGAAGCCTGGCAAAGCTGACTGGTGCCCTCCACTATGCTGGGACTTCAACTCTGTTGTAGTTAACTTACTCTGTTGCTGCCCAGAAAGAACCCAAACAAAAGCAGCTTGTGGAGGAATGGGTTTATTTGGTAGACTCCATCCTGGCAGGGAAAACGATGGCATGAGCAGAGGGGTGGACATCACCTCCACCACAGCACTAGAAACAATGGCAGGAAGGTGTGCCAAACACTGGCAAGGGGAAGCTGGCTTATAACCCCCATAAGCCTGCCCCCAACAACACAGCTCTAATGAGGTTCTAATTCCCAAACTGCCATCAGCTGGGGAATCGATCACTGAGAACACATTCTTTTGTTTGTGGGAGACACCTGGATCAAACCGTGACAAACTCCATCTTCAGTTTTCTAGTCCAGAGCAAAATGGAGCCCAGAAATCTCACTCAGATTCTTCCTCTATGAGTTCCAGCTCCAACTGGACCCCAAGCCACTGGGAATGGGCTTTTTAAATTTGCAAATGGAGAAAGTGGGCTGCAACATTTCTAGAATCTCCGCTTCTTTTGTCTTGGTGATTCTGAAGGAATGTGCTGTAGACATTTCCTTGTCCTGTCAGAGGGTCCAGTTGCCCTTGGTAATAGAATTGGAGTGCAGGGTGGAATCCTATCATCTTCAGTAGCCAGGAATCCACTGAGAGCCTATGAGACCTGACAAACCCACACAAAACAATGTGATAAGAGTCAACACTAAAATCCGGGCGTGGTGGCGCACGCCTTTAATCCCAGCACTTGGGAGGCAGAGGTAGGAGGATCACTGTGAGTTTGAGGCCAGCCTGAGACTCCATAGTGAATTCCAGGTCAGCCTGGGCTAGAGCAAGACTCTACCTTGAAAATGTAAAAAAAAATTAAACAATCCAATGCCATTAGCTTGCCTTTAAGCACCATGGGCCAGAGGGCCACGGGGAGGCTCAGGAGACAGCTGGGATGGAGAACTGCATGGGGACTGTCATGGTTTGATCCAGGTGTCCCCCACAAACAATTGAATGTGTTCTGATAGATCGATCCTCAGCTGATGGCAGTTTGGGTTTTACAACCTCGATGGAGCTGTGTTGTCGGGGGTGGGCTTATGGGGGTTATAAGCCAGCTTCCCCTGGCCAGAGTTTGGCACCCCTTCCTGCCGCTGTTTGCAGTGCTGTGGTGGAGGTGATGTCCACCCCTCTGCTCATGCCATCGTTTTCCCTGCCAGAATGGAGTCTCCCCTCGAGTCCGTAAGCCAAATAAACCCATTCCTCCATTCAGTGCTGTGGTGGAGGTGATGTCCACCCCTCTGCTCATGCCATCGTTTTCCCTGCCAGAATGGAGTCTCCCCTCGAGTCTGTAAGCCAAATAAACCCATTCCTCCATTCAGTGCTGTGGTGGAGGTGATGTCCA
>PVHP010011589.1:0-44822 GCA_004024765.1 Zapus hudsonius | reverse complement strand
TCCCTCCCTCCCTCCCTCCCTCCCTCCCTTCCTTCCTTCCTTCCTTCCTTCCTTCCTTCCTTCCTTCCTTCCTTCCTTCCTTCCTTCCTTCCTTCCTTCTGAAGCAGGGTCTCTTGCTACCCCAGGCTGACCTGGAACTCACTCTTGTAATCTAGGCTGGCCTTGAACTCACAGTAATCCTGAGTGTTGGAATTAAAGGCATGTGCTATCACGCCCAGCCAATTACTTTCTGATTGAATTCTCTCTGTCTGGTACTAAAACCTCAATGAAGGCTTATAGCTGATTAGAATTACTGAGATTTGTAGTTAGAGTTTGATGTTTGCCCTGTTTGTTTGATGTCTTGTATTGGTTTAGTCTTGTATTGGTGTCATCTTTTATAGTGTGAACGTTTATTCTGTGCCATTCAGCTTTTTTTTTTTTTTTGTATTATGGCTCAGCTAAAAGACCTTGAACTTTGGGGCTCTTTGAACAGCATTGGGATTGATAAAAACTATGAGGATTTTTAAATTTGGACTGAAGGAATTGCATTTTACGTCATGTATGGTTATCAGTTTAGGGGGCCAGGGGCAGAATGTGGTGCTTTGGTTTTAGGTGTTCCCATAAACTTATGTGTTCTGAATACTGGGTCCCCAGCTGGTGGCAATTTTGGAATTGGAGCCTCTTGGAGACAGTGTATTTTGGGGATGGGCTATGGGCGTTCTAGCCAGCTTTCACTGGCCAGTGTTTGGCATACTCTCCTGTTGCTGTTGTCCACCTGATGTTGGCCAGGAGGTGATGTTCAGCCTCTGCTCATGCCATCATTTTCCCTACCATCATGGAGCTTCCCCTCGAGTCTGTGAGCCAAAATAAACAACTTTCCTCCCATCATCTGCTTTTGGTTATGTTCTTTGTGCCAGCAACACTGAGATATTTGAGGTTTTCTTTTAACTTCTTCTTCGGCTTCCATCCTCTGTCCTAGGTAGAACTTTCTCCTTAACACAACCATCAGATGTCCAGTTTCCTCAAGGATCTGTCCCAGACCCTCCACTCTATCTAGATTCTGTTTCTCTGGACCATTGTGTCCCTATTCAAAATGGCAAGTACTCCTTATTACAGATAACTCAAAGTCTCAGATACCTAAACACTTTCTTTTAGGTACCTTTCAGGTCCCTCAGATCCAATATATCCACAACCAAACTAGAAATCTTTGATTTCTATATGTGTGGCTTGAATGCAACAATATCATTAGTGCCTTTGAGCCACATCACCTCAAAAAAAGGAACCTGTCCTAAGGATGATCATTTCAAGCCTACCTCTCTAAATCTCATTTTACAATGCTTTTCTAACTTTAATACTTTGTGATAAGAGAACATTATTGGTTTGCTATCTTTTTCTTAATCAGACAACCCAATGTCCTTAAAAAAACATTTTATTGACAACTTCCATTTATATAGACAATATAGGGCTGGAGGGATTGCTTAGCGGTTAAGGCACTTGCCTCCAGGGCCTAAGGCCCAAGTACCCACATAAGCCAGACCCACAAGGTGGTGGCCCTGGCTCTCTCTCTCTCTGCTTAATAAAGATAAATAAATAAATAAAAATAAATATAGACAATATACTATGATCAAAATCACCTTTCACCACCCTCCCTTTGCCTCCTCTCAAATCCCCCCTTCACTAAATCCTTTCTTCTTTTCAACAAGCTTCTCATCTGTTCTGATGTCATCATTTACCCCCTCCTATTACACAGGTCTTGTGTGAGGTCATGAATGTCAAGGCCACTTTGTGTCTGGAAGACAGTACTGTAAGCACTCCTCCCTTCCTTTGGCTCTTACAGTCTTTCCATCACCTCTTCCACAATGGTCCCTGAGCCTTGGCGGGGAAGGTAAAGATGTCTTACTTAGTGCTGAGCACTTTTCAGTCCCTTCTTCTCAGCACAGTCATGAGTTTTGAGTCACCACCATCTGCAAAGAGAAGCTTCTCTAACCCAAAGTGAGAGTAGTATTAATATATGGATTTATATATGTTTTCTGGCCTTAATTAGCTTTGTTCCATGTATGCTTATGAAAGTGTTGAGGACTGTCATGGTTTGACCCAGGTGTCCCCCACAAACAAATGAATGTGTTCTCAGTGATCGATCCTCAGCTGATGGCAGTTCTGGAATTAGAACCTCGCTAGAGTTCTGTTGTTGGGAGCGGGCTTATGGGGGTTATAAGCCAGCTTCCCCTTGCCAGTGTTTGGCACACCTTCCTGCCACTATTTCCACTGATGTGGCAGAGGTGATGTCTACCCCTCTGCTCATGCCATCATTTCCCCGGCCAGGACAGAGTCTCCCCTCAAGTCCAAAAATCTAATAAACCCGTTCCTCCACAAGCCGCTTTTGTTTGGGTTCTTTCTGCGCAGCAACTAGAAAGCTGACTACAACAGTTTTGGTACCAGGATGTGAGGTCATCTGTTGCTGCTAGAACCCTGATTCTGTGGCTTTGGCATTTTGGAATTGATATGCAGGAGGAATATGGACGGGTTTGAAATCTCAGCCTAAGAGACACCTCGCAGTGCTGTAAGTACAGTGTGATGTATCATTCTGGTCAGAGTTTAAAGACCTGAATGTAATGAGAACTAGGACTGTGAGGTTTGGCTTAAGAGGGTGAGAAAGAATTTTGTCAGAACTGTGCCAGAAGCAGTTTGTGTGAGAGGCTTGCTGCGTTCTGCCTGCCTGTGTCCTGGCAACCTGTGCAGGGTTGTTTTATGTAAAGATGGACTGGTGTGAGCAGATGGAGATGGCACAGAAAGGAAGATCTTCGGGTCGAAACTACTGCCCGTTCACCAGCAATTGTTTGAGAGATTACAACCATTGAGATTGGGCCAGCTGGTCTGTATTGGAACAACAGGACAAATGTGGACTCTTTGAAGTAAGGGGCCTGAATGCTCTGTTCCCCCCTGGATTAACAAGTTGGCAGCCCACCTGGTTATGTGGAATATAACAAATGCAAGAAGAGAGGATCATTGGATTTGCAACACAGTTTTGTTTTTGAAAAATGGCCATTGGCGTGTGAAGCGGGTGTGCTAGGTTGTCTGCATAGAGCCTGATGGAGCCATGAGGATGAACTGTGTGTTGCAATGGAGACCCAAAGAATTCCAGGACTATGGATGGGTGCCAAGGCAAGCTGCCAACACTGGATGAAGTTTTTCCTGGACTGTGAGTAGCCAAGCTGGAGGGGTGGAATTTAATCTCCAAGAGACTTGTTATTGGTTAGAATCATTGAACTTGAAGTTAGAGATTGATGGTGCCCTGCTTGCTTTAAATCTTGTATTGGTTCAATCTGTTTTTGCTGTGCCTCCATGTTTTGCAATGTGAATTTTCTGTGCTGTTATGGGTTTATTTTTGGTATTATGGCTCAGTTGAAAGCCGTGGGGACTTGGGAGTTGAGCTGAACACATTGTATTTACAGCATGTATGATTATTAGTTTGTGAGGGCCAGGGGCGGACTGTCATGGTTTGACCCAGGTGTCCCCCACAAACAAATGAATGTGTTCTCATTGATGGATTCTCAGCTTATGGCAATTTGGGAATTAGAACCTCACTAGAGCTCTGTTGTTGGGGGCGGGCTTATGGGGGTTATAAGCCAGCTTCCCCTTGCCAGTATTTGGCACAGCTTCCTGCCGCTATTTCCAGTGCTGTGGCAGAGGTGATGTCCACCCCTCTGCTCATGCCATCGTTTTCCCTGCCAGGATGGTTTCTCCCCTCAAGTCTGTAAGGCAAATAAACCTGTTCCTCCACAAGCCGCTTTTGTTTGGGTTCTTTCTGCGCAGCAACTAGAAAGCTGACCGCAACAAGGACGATTGTGTTTGTTGCCCCGACAGAGGTACCCAAGCTATGAGCTGTTCTTACAATGTGACATTTGGGGATGTGTGGGTCTTTGTTCTCTTCCTTTGAGTTAGGGTGGGGTTTCTGGCTGTTCTGACCAGTGAGAACAGTATAAATGATATCATGCGGCTTTTAAGCCGAGGTCCCAAAAATTATAGCTTCTTTCTGTGTCTCTTGGAACACTTGCTTTGAAATCCTGCCATCATGTTTTTAGGAGCCCCAAGTCACATGGAGAGGGCACATGGACGTGTTCCAGCCTAAACCTCCAACTGTGGCCTCGGCTAACCTCAGTGACCCTTGTCAGATTCAACGAAATCATCCTCTGTCTTCTGTCAGAATTCCTGCTCCATGGAAACCAGGGAGATGAGAAATAATTATGTTTTTAACTACTGATTTTTAGATGATGTGCTCCATATGATGAGGGCAAACATCTCAGTTTCCTTTCCTTTGTAAGCCAAGAGTGGTGGTCACTGTTCTTCCTAATGTTACGATCAGGACTTTATAATGATCCTGGATGTGTCAGGGTGTATTTCCTCATTGCTTCTTGTTTCTCCCTCCTTCTTTCCCTGATGATTCTTTCAGACAAGTAGATCTTTCAGTTTTTCTTTCAGCAAAAGTAGCCGGTTGTGAACAGAAAACAATCTTTTAAAAATTTTTACTTATTTATACTTGTGTGTATGGGCACAACATGGTCTCTTGACATCACAATCAACCACCAGACTCATGTAGGACTTTTTGCATCTGGCTTTTATGTGGGTGCTGGGAAACTGAACACAGGACAACAGGCTTTGTAACGAAGCACCTTTAAGTGCTGAGCCATCTCCCCAGCCCCAAACATTTGTATTTTAAATTGTTTTTATTTCCTTGTTATATTTGAAATATATTCTGAGTATGAGCATAGAAATTTAGTTTTTTTTATTCTTAAGACTTAGAACATGTTATTACATGCTTTTGTTTTTATGAATAAATGGAATTTTTTCAATATATCTTCTTAAATTTTTGCAGCTTTATTTTTATTTGTAATGATATATATATATACATATATATGTATATATATATATATATATATATATATTTAGAGAGAGAGAGAGAGAGAGAGAGAGAGAGAGAGAGAGAGAATCTATGTACCAGAACAAACTCCAGACATATTTGTGCATCTGGCTTTACGTGGGTACTAGGGAATCAAACCTGGGTCATCAGGCTTTGTAAGCAAGCACCTTTAACCACTGAGCCATCTCTCCAGCCAGCAAGATTTCTTCTTGTTGTTGACTTTAAGACTACCTTTCTATTTTATCTCTAGGATTCTGTGGTTTCATTTTGATAGGTCTAATTTTGGATTTTCTTGCATTTCTCTTATGATCTTGGTGTACTTTTTAAGACAATTCATGTCTTCTTCGATTCTAGAAAATTGATATCCATTGTCCTTTCATTTCACTCTATTTTTCTTTTGTGTTTATAATTATTACTGTACTTTGCTTGGCATTTCTACGTATTTGAAATGGAAGAGAGAATTCAGCCTGGTCTCTGTGTTTCAGACCACAAATCTCTCAGGTTTCACAGAATGCACTGCTATGCAATTTTCCTGTTCTTTCCCAAATTATGCTGTTTCCAGCCCGATTGCATTCCATGGACTGAGTGGGTCAGGAGAAATTTTTGATGCTTTCTCAAGAAGGGGCCTTTTCTCCTACATTAATACCCTGAGATCTAGGTCATTGTGTATAAGTATAACCTGTTCTTTGGCGGTCATACATGAGTGGTAATAGGCTCTTTGGTGGAAGAAAAGGCCACGGAGGGAAATAGAGTAGCAAGATAAAGCAATCAGGCTATTGGAGGGAAAAAATAACTGTGGGGAAACCATGCAGTCATTATCATTCTAAGTACTACACCTTTAGGAGATGTTAGACTGTAGACACGAATCAAGAATCAAGGAAGAGATAAATGACCGTGATTTTCATAGATCAACTCTATCAGTAATAATAGACTGCTAGATCATTTAGCTCCTCTGACCTTAAGGTAGAAATGCTTTTTTCTTTAAAAAATAATTATATTTATTTATTTGAGAGAGAAAGACAGAGAGAGAAAGGGAGAAAGAGAGAGAGAGAGAGAGAATGAGTATAGATGAGTGTGGGTGTGGGTTTGCCTGGGCTTCCTGCCACTGTAAACAAATTCTGGACACAAATGCCACTTTATGCATTGGGCTTTATGGGGATAGTGGGTATTCGAACTCAGGACATTAGATTTTGCAAGCAAGTACCTTTAACCATTGAGTTGTCTGTCCAGCCCAGCTGTGTGAAATCACAGCTGTTTTCACAGTACCCATTGGCTTGTGTGGTGAGTACCTAATATATTTTGGTCAGCAGTGAGTTGAAGTTAACAAGTCGAGATTTGTTTTGAAATGGGAAGTTGTGTCTTGCTCTCTCCTTTGAAACTGAGAGAGGTTGTCTTCTTCCTAGAGGAGTGGTGAGTGTTCACTCCTGGGCATGCTCACATCCTGATGGATACTAGTGATGAGGCTAGACTGAGGGAGACCTGTACTTTCTGTGAATGAAAACGTGTCCTGGGAAGTAGAAATAGAGCAAGGAAGATAATGAAGAAACAGCTTGGTCCGATGGTGCGTGCAACACCAGTGCTGATGTGACTCGCATCTCCTCTGTATTATGCCGCTGAGAAGTTCCCATCAAAGGGCTTGACTGTAGGGTTTGTGTGGTTCAGCGCTGGGGAATGATGTGTGCTGTTTTCAGTTTAAAACTGTGCCAGCCCGTTTTCTCACTCTAATAACACAATGCAGCACAACATAAGGGTAAGCCATGAACATAAGAGACTTACTTATTTGGATTGTGGTTCTGGAGTTCCAAGGTCAAGAAGCCAAATGTGGTGAAGGCCATTAAAAAAATCTTGGTTGCCTGTGTGTGGTGTTTATGTGTGTGTGTGCATGTGCGTGTGTGTGTGTGTGTGTGTGTGTGTGTGTGGTGTGTGTAGGCCAGAGGTCGACATGGGCTGTCTTTCTCTGTCATTCTCTACCTTACTTTTTCAAGGCAGGATCTCACACTGAACCTAGTGCTGGCAGAATAAGCCAGCCAGCAAGCCCTAAGGATCTTCCTGTCTCTGTGTTTCCTGAACTTGGGTTATTGGTGAGCTGTCTGTCACACCTGGCATTTCATGTGGGTTGTGGATATCCAGACTCCAGTCCTTCAGGCTGCATGACAAGCACTTGCGTCCTGGCCCATCTCCTCTGGCAATGACCTTTCTGCTGGCAGAGTGCAAAGGCATCAGCACATCGCATGACAAGAGATACTAAGTGAAAACACACATAGATACATATTTGTGTGTGTTTTTCACAGATTTTACCTTTGTACATATACACGTATACACATATATGTGCACTTCATGTCTATTACCACATCTGTCAGGTCTTTTTTTTCTTAAAGCAGCCAGAATTCAAGAATTCAATCAAGAAGTCTCTAGTGACCTATGATCCTAAAGATTTTGCAAAGTGCTCCCCTCCAGACCATATTTTTATCCTTTCAATACCTCCCAGTAGAAATCAAATCTCAACACACAAAGCCTTGGGGCACATTCAACCCGTAGCTCACCAAGTCTTGTATTGACTTCTGAGGTACAAGTTTTGTCAGTGGTTTATTTGGCTAGTGTCATACAACACAGAATATGGAAATTCCTTTTAGAAACATGGAAAGAAAACATTTTGTGTTTCACTCTCAGACAACTCAGTCTTTCCTTTTATCTCTTTGTAGCTTTGAAGCTCAGCAAAGGAGAGAAATCCATGGAGAACAGTCTGTAAAGGTAAGTGTATTTATTACATGCCTTGACAAACATTGCCTTTACAACATTGATTTTTCTTTTATTCAGAGATTTAAACACTTGGATTAAAGATATAGCTGACAGGGCAACTTCCTCAGCCACCTGCTCATCCTCCCTCATAGGCAAAAGTGCTGAGTGATAGTGAGCAGCGAGCCGGAGGAAGTAAAGCGATGTACTCAGGGTCGCCAGAAGCAATTGTATGCCTGCTGACTTTTGCGTTCTTTGCAAGCAGTTAAGGCATTCCAATGGTGCTAAGATTACTAAGATTAATGCTTGATGGAAAAAAAAAGGCACTCCTATCTCTTCTGGTCAATAGTTAAGTAAAACCAGCTGGCCAACAAAAGCATTTAAAAGAAAATGCAGAGTGGCATTTCAATTGGTTTGGATGAAATTCATTATGGAGGTCAGTGGTGTGATTGCATGAAGGAGCTCGTTTTGTAGAAAGGAGAAAGCCAAACCAGGTTGGCAGAGCGAATTCTGACTGGACTCCCTCCTAGTCCTTCTGGACCCTCACAGGAAATGAACTCCCAAGCTGGAAGCAATGGAAGGGATCTACCCAGCCTCCTGTAAAGCCTTACCATCGAGCTGGGTTTTTTTTTCCATGTAAAGATGTAATTGTTTCCTCTTTGCTAGGTAGATTTATAAGCATACCTCTGTGCGGCATTGTTTCTTGATTCATTGTTTAATTTCTGTTCTGCATGAAGTATTTTAATTTAGAGAATTCATTCTGGGGAATTATAGGGCTGCGGTTTCATCAAGAGTCTTTGGTGGCCAGGGTGAAATATGCCATAATTTTACACTTGTTTTCATCATCAATTATGTTTTTGACAATTTTAGGTGGGTTTTTTTTCTGTCGTTTTTATTACAGTAATCATGACTGTGACCGGTTTAGTTAAAGTTGAAAAGTCATTTTGATTTACCCCATAGTTTATTTCTAACTTTATGACAAATCTACTTTTGGTCCTGACTTTTTAATGTTTATTTTGAAAGTTAAGAAGAATTTTATGAGGAAATTGGAGAAAATCCCTTTTGAATAGTTAAAACGCGACCTGTGAAAATTCTGGTGTGCGGATTTGCTTTGGAATGAACCAGCCAGGGTGCATGCAAGCTGGCTGCCTGGGAGTTTTGCTGTGATGGTTGATCATGGTGCAGAAAGCATCATGTTGAGGTGTAGTAATGGCCGTGTGCAGCCATAGACCATTGCTGTCCCTGGGACCTTGCACTTGGAAAATGCTGTACTTGCTGACGATCAGTCATATATGCTCACATCTTAGTGGCATGAATGGTGACGTAGCTCTTGAGAGCTCTGCAATGTGTTTGTGTAGCTATAATGCTCATTTTCCTCTTGGAGGGGAACATTTTCACATGGGCATATCTGGTTTTGTCTCAATGGAAACCCTTGGAGGCAGACATGGCTATGTCCCTGTGTGTGTGTTTCCCCATCTGAAATGGAGATGCCTCATACGGTTGCTGTGGAGGACCAGGTCCTGGCCCATGAGACATGCTCAGTCCATGTTAGCTGCTGCTGCTCGTATTGCTGTTACTTCATCAGTACCGTCGCTGTCAGGAGCAGCAGCAGCTTTATGGGTTTGTTTATTAGGTATTTTGAGAAGTCCACTGTTTTAGACACTTTGGGATAATGTCTTAATAATGAACATGTTACCAGAAGAGTTCTGCTTTATCCTTAGGAATAAAATGACAAGGTAACATTTAGGAAACAAAAGAAGCGAGACCTTTGAAAGGAAAATGTCAGATTGAAGTTTTGTTGGCATCAGGAGAAATAACTTTTTGTCCATGTGCAGTCATTATAGTACTTATGGCTACACTGTTAAGATATTTTATTTATTTGTAAGTAGAAAGAGAGAGAGAGAGCGCGAGAGCGAGAGAGAGAGCGAGCACGAGAGCGAGCGAGCGCTCCAGGGCCTCCAGCCACTGCAGATGAACTCCAGATGCATGCACCACCTTGTGCATCTGGCTTTATGTGGGCACTGGGGAATTGAACTGAAGTCCTTCTGCTTTGCAGACAAGTACCTTAACTGCTGAGCCATCTCTCCAGCCCTCTTAAGAGATTTTTAAAGAAAGTTTGGAAAGCATAGATGAACATGTTCTCCCATTGTCTGTCTTCTCTTGATAGTATATTTCCTTTTGGATACTGGCTCTGGAAGAGTTGTCATGGGCAGGAGAGGTGGGGTGTGTGTGTGGACCACAGGTGGGATGAGTGTGTGGACCACAGTTGGGTGGGTGTATGGACCACAGGTGTCTCCTGTGAGAGCACAGGTCACCATTTCTGTTTGTTGGCTTCCATGGCTGTCCAAGCCTTACATTCCTGTCACCATGCATTCTCTGAGCTTCTGATGTCCCGATAACTATTCTGAAGTTAGCCAACCAGTTTCGCTTGCTTGCTGTCCAGAACTCCTACAGAGTATTGTGTACATTAGTGATCTTAATTTAGAATAAATGAGCTTGGTGTGAAGGTTTACCATTAAGATACCATTCTTTACACTCTTCCATTATGTAGAAGGGGCTGAATATTTTGTAGTAGATTACCAAATTTGAGAGAGCTTACGTAAAGATTTTGGTGAGCTCCCTGAATGCTGATGTTTGGCACAAAGAAGTGACTCTTGGCTGCTTTTCTCAGGTCTCAAGGATGCGTGCAGACAACAGACGTAAAGCAGAGGCATCGTCTCTCTTAATTTCTGGGGTCCTGGTCTCTGAAACACGGAGACTGTGATGAGGCTGTAAACTCTCCTCTCCCTCCAACCCCCATTTCCCTCAGCATCTCAAAACAAAAGAATTACACTCTTTAAACATGATTTCTAGCAAGGCGAGGTGGTGCATGTCTTTAATCTCAGCAGAGCATCTCTGTGAGAGGCCTCCTTCAGACTACATGGTAGATTCTAAGTCGGCCTGGGCCAGGGTTGACCCTACCTCAAAAAAACCAATAAAATAAAAAATAAATAATTTCTACTTTTCTATGAATTTTGATTTCTTCTTTGAATACTTTCTTTTCTGTCCTATTGAAGTCCTTTCATTGATAAGTAAAATGTGGTTAGAGACTCCATGATTTGTGTCTCTGGCTTTGTGGTTTCCTAAGAATGGAATTCCCTTAGGTCTTCCTTGTAGATGACTCGATTCCCTGCAGTCCTCAGAACAAAGCTGGTTAAGGAGTGTCCTCACAGGGACATCAATATGTGCTTCTACTGTGAGTAAGACACACGATAGTTTTGCATACTGGGAGGAGCCTTAGCCAACATGTTAGGGAGTGTAACTTCCACTTTTGTTTGGCTTTATAGCTTGAGGTGCACATTCCTCGCCTGTAAAATCAGGGTCACCCTTGCCCTGTATAGGCCTGTTTGGATGATCACACGAAGATGATGTATGTGCTGTTATTATATGAAGCACTGTGTCAAGGAAAAGAGGGGAGTCAATTAACATGAAGTCTGGGCAGTGATTTATTTGAGAGAGAGAGAGAGAGAGGGAGAGAGAAAATAACATGCCAAGGGCTCTTGCCACTGCCAATGAACTCAAGATGCTTCCAGCTTTACATAGGTACTGGGAAATCAAGCCCCGACCATCAGGCTTTGCAAGCAAGCGCCTTTAACCGCAGATCCATCTCCCCAACCCCGCACAGTGATTTCTAAGTAGTCTCATTTGTACCTTCTGCTGTTCTCTCTAAAGAGCTGGGCACCCCAGGAACCTCCCCTCTGTGGTCAGCATCCCCAAGCCAGCCTTGTTAGAGGACATGGGGTGTGGATCTGGCATGTGCTGTGGGCCAGCGCTGGTCACAAGGACTTTCCTGGGTCTCTCTTGTGCAGCTCTTTCTGTGCCTTGTGACAGCTTCTTTCCTTATCATGCACCTGTGTCCCAGGTGTTGGCAGTAATGGTGTTGGCTAACTCAAGGGTAGATGGCCTTCCTGGGTTTCCCTCAGTCATGCTGCCGACACCTGTGATTCAATTCACCTCAGTTTCTCCAGGTGAGGCTGTCGGCTTCTCCTTGCTGTGACCTGGATTGTACAAAAGGATTTTTTTTCTGACAGTCTCTCAATTTGATTCTACATGTATCTTGTTAGGATGCATGTCAGTGAAAAAACTGTTTATTGAAGACTTTTAAGAATGGTACACTTTAGGCACATAGTTACAAATATTGGCTCCATTGATTAAAACAAGAGCAAATAAATTTTGGTAAATTAAAACTTCATGTTAACCCTTGACACATTATAATAATTATAACACTATACATATCATAAGTTATCTTTTAAATTCATTTTTATTTTGATCAAGATAACATATCTATATTACTTAAGCATAACAGCATTCTGAAGTAAATATTGGACTGGGGAGATGGCTCAGTGGTTTAAGGTCCTTTCTTGCAAAGCCTGATTGCCTGGGTTTGATCCCCCAGTACCCACATAAAACCAGATGCACAACGTGGTACATGTATCTGGAGTTGGTTTGCAGTGGCAGGAGACCCTGGCCTTGGTGTACACATTCATTTTCCATTCTCTCTCTCTCTCTCAAATAAATAAATACATAAAAATACCTTTTTAAAAAAAAGAAGTAACTATTGAAAAAATGTAGCATCTATCCCTTCCCCCTTTCCCTCTCTTTGCCTTCCTAATCTCCTCTCTAGAATTGGCAACTTTCAGTTCTGATACTACTGGTGTGCAATTCTCTGTTTCTAAACAACATGCTTATATTATTTTTCCTAATTTATGAATTTCAGAATTAACGCTCTGATTCTTCCTACTCCTGCCACTTCTGGCCCCTATAGCCTTCTAATACAGTCAAATTATTTGTTGTTGTTGAAATCAGTACATGAAAGGTGACCTAGAGAGCAGAGAATAGTGTAGTAGTGGAGCTGGGGATTAGAATTTAGATAACACCCAGCAAATTCCAGTGTACCTCAGAATTTAAGGATTACCCAAATTCTGGTCTATAAAATTAAAGAATTAAAATTATAGACCACCAGAGGATAAGGTAGAGTGGGAGACTTTATTTAAAAGAGAATGTGGAGTTACAGAGATCTCCAGCCACCAGTGTGGAGAGAACACATGGGAGAGGGTTTAACAAAGTCTATGCTGTTCAGCCAAACAAGCAGAAGGGAAGATAACAGAGGGCTCCCAGCATGAGGAAGAAGGTTCATGTGGGAAAAATCTGGAGCCTTCCTATGGGCTGGAGATTCAGAAGTCCTTCTCCTAAAACACCATGTGCAGGAATAAGAGGCTGGACTTTGTTTCAGTGACTTTTTAAGACCTCGGCCAGGTAAGTCAGAGAGACAGCTGATTGGTCTATACCTGGCCAATCAGTTTTAGCACCTAGGTTTGAGCTCTGGCTAGAGACACCTCCCACTGGGAGGAGGGGGGGGCTGTCAGGCCTGGAATCTGTGAACTTGCCTGAAACTGTCACATTAGGACAATACAAAGGAGACATCAAAACTTAAGGTCACTGGGAAAGAGGAAGGAGCTCAATGTACTAGGAGGGGTAGGGGATGGGAGACAAATGAGAGCAAGGATTAAATATGACCAAATTGTGATGTGTTCATGTATTAAAATCCTCAGTAAAGCTAGATTATAAATCAGCACATAATATTTACATTATTACGATAATATATTTTTTCTACCATTGAGCAAAGGTGTGCAGTTTAACTGGTTGTTTCCTTTAGCATGAAACTTTTTCTATAACTTTTATTGTCAGTAGCATTTTTAGAATTAGTATGTGCTTTCAAAATTTACTTTCCTAGGCATTTGCCTTATGAACTTTAGCCGTGGGTCACACTGATATTTCTGTTTTACTAATATGAAAAATTAGGCTTACAGCTAAGTGACCTGTCCAGAGCACAGCTAGTATTAGAATTGGCTTAGACAGTCAGTCTGTGAGTCTATAGTCACAATCAAGACGGGGGTTAAAAATACCGTCACTTTAATCCTCATACTAATGGCTGCATGAACAAGAAATGGCTACGTTCAATCTGTCAGAGCTTCCAAGCCAGTAGATCTGAAATAGGAAGGGAGCTTTACGTCTGTTGTCAAAAGCTTTAAGAGGTGGAGTGTTAGGGATGTAACTCAGTGGTAGAGCATGTGCCTAGCATGTGCAAGGTCCCAGCACAGGTGTAGAGCATTCATACCATCATCACCTGCATGGCACTCACCATCACCATCACCACCACCATCACCATCACCACCGCCATCGCCATCACCACCGCCATCGCCATCACCACCGCCATCACCACCACCATCACCATCACCACCACCATCACCATCACCATCACCACCACCATCACCACCACCATCACCATCACCACCACCACCATCACCACCACCATCACTGTCACCTCCATGGCACTCCCCATCAGCAGCACCACCTGCAGTGATGTGTGATCCTCCTCCTTCTTGCTCTGTTGCTGTGTAAGAATCCTGAGCAGTTCCTCTCTTTTTAAAAAAAATATTTTATTTACTTATTTGTAAGCAGAGAGAGATCGAGAGAAGGCGACAAAGAGAATGGGTGCGCCAGGGCCTCCAGCTGAATGTGCCACTGAGTGCATCTGGCTTTAGGTGGAAATGGGAATGGAACCCAGATCATCATTAGGCTCTGCAGGCAAGTGTCTTAACCACTGAGTCATCTCTCCAGCCCCAGCTTCACTTCGATCTCTTAGGTTAGATCAGATGGTGGGTGTCTCAGGATAAGGTGTGCTCACCCATTTTTAGGTTTGGTGAATGCATTGGGAAGAACGGGATTAGATTATTATTTCTCCTCAGCCCTGTGTTACTTTGGTCTAAAAACAATGAAAACGTTATGATCGTGTTTGACCCTGACATTTAATAGACTTATTCTCCCTCTCCACCCCAGAGTTCTTTAAAATGACATCTAGATGTAGATAAAGCTTTCCTGACAGAGAAACGGCCTTCTCCTGCCTCATTCCCACAGCCGCCTCCCTGGGAGAGCATGTGGCATTTCTTGTTTATCAGGCAGGAGAGAAACAGTAAGATTTGGCCTGGGGTTTTCTCATCCCTAGGTGTGAAATTATCTCAGAGCTATACTAATAATCCTTTGCATTTCTGTCATGGTTGTATTTGAAGACCTCAGAGTGTTCGCTTGGTGTTAATGGAGCTCGCAGTCCCCTGGAAGGAGGGAAGCATTAGTAGAGAATATTTTCACTTCGCAGCCCATGTGCCCACGTGTGACTTGAAATGCCTTTGTATTATTTGGGAATCTCAACGATTTCAAGTACTATGCATGCAAGGCATTTCATTCCTGCGTATTCCATCTTCATTAATGCCTAGCACATGTGGGAAGTGGTTTTCCTGGGTGCAGATGATGTTATCTAGAGAGAATTAAAAGCAGTTGGTCACTGCCTGTCGTGTGAATGTTTTAAGACATATTTCATAACGTTCATCAGCTATGAAGCCTTCTGTTTTAGTTAGCTTTCCTTTGATCAAGTAGTAGCATTTGTAGGAAGTCATTGATGAAACGACAGAAAGGAAGTTGGCATGGGAGTGTGGTCATCTCAGCTCAAAGTGCACATTGACTTTGCATACTGATGTCAAAGTTTCATTTTGAAAGATGACTTTAAAGGTTGCACGCTTGACTTTTGTTGCAAGAGATGCGAAGAAATATCTGTTCACCTCAGATAGGAGGACACCAACAGCAGACCAAAGAAACAGTTCCATCCAAGTCAAGTTGGTGAACTAATGAGTTTCTCAGGGTTACTTACAGGAGCCCAAATCCCCACTACAGCCTGGGTGATGACCCACCCATGGGTGGAGTTCCTGCACAAGGCAATGCTGTTTACTGCTTACATGACTTTGTAGGGGGCGTCGTGATCCTCTCCCTCCAATAACTACACAACATTTAAATTTATTTTATTATTTATTTATTAACTTATGAGAGAGAGAGAGAGAGAGAGAGAGAGAGAGAGAGAGAGAGAGAGAGAGAGAGAACGCGAGCACACCAGGGTTTCTTGCCACTGCAAATGAACTTTAGGCACATGAGCCACTTTGTGCATCTGGTTTTCTTTTCTTTCTTTCTTTTTCTTTTTTTTTGGGGGTGGGTGGGTGGGTTCAAGGCTCAGGCTGACCTGGAATTCACTATGTAGTCTCAGGGTAGCTTTGATGGTGGTCCTCTGCCTCCCAAGTGCTAAGATTAAAGGTGTGGGAGCTTGGAATTGAACCCTGGCCAGCAGGCTTTGCAAGCAAGTGCTTAAACCACTGAACCTTCTTTACAACCCCTCCACAATATACTAAGATATGTTTTTGCACTCTGAATGTTGGGAAGTCCTCGCTCAGTGGGGCTTGGGGTTTCTGCTTACTTAGGGTCATTGAGGAAACAGGGCTGCAGGGCTGCCATAGCAAAGAACATTCCAGAAAAGGCCCTCTGATCTCTAGTCCACACCATCCTCCCTGGAGGCCTCTTGTCCACGTAGTACTATGTGGCTTTCTGTGTCTGTTCAAAGGAGGTCGGGATCTTTACTGTGACTTCAAAGCCAAGTTTTCATTTTCTCAGCTTCCTGTCACCAGCCCCATCAAAAGTCTTGTCACCTGCCAGGAAGCGGGTGACAGACAGTCTACACTACTTTGAGAAACAACTAGAAAACCTCCGACTGGCCTTCAATATCAGGACGACCTGTTTCTCACTATCTTGCAATTGTATACTTATACAAGATCAGATAAAAATGTTTTCAGCAAAGCAAAATAGCCTATCCTTATTTTATCCCTGTCTTTGATGGTGGAGTCTAGCAATGCATTTTAGGCTTTGGAGGAAAAAAAATCATTACTGGTGGCAGGATTTGGGGATGTTGGGTATTGTCTCTGGTACCTTCTGCTTCAGACCTCCCTCTGGGAGAAAGGCAAGGCAAGTGTGTTAAGCTCTTAAAACGAGACAGGGGGCCGTGACCACCAAAAGAGGGACAGTTTAGTGTTTGTAAATCACGCTGCCCCTAAGTCAACAGGGAGGAAAGGTGAGGCTTCTCTATCAATGGGGGATTCTAGAATTCTCAGCAAGGGTGTGAGATGATCACACCATTCATGTTGATTTTTTTTTTCCTGGCTTCTCAGTTGTCTTTTTTTAAAAAAATTTTTTTGGAAAAATTTACTTAACATCTATCATTTAAGAATTTGGGGGGATGTTGGCAGAATTCCAAATCTCTCTCTGTTTCTTTCTCTCCCAAGTTGGCTCAGTGGAGGCCACATAAACTTGCTGTTGATTATGGGAAAGATAGGTTTATCACTGAAGATGTTTTGGGCTGAAAATAATCAAAAAGTCAACTCGAAATGGTTTGAAAAACAAGCAAATTAAAAGCCAAAAGCTCCCCACCCTCTCCTGTCTACCTGCTGAGCCCCTTGGATGTCATGATTGATGGGGAGGAACTCCGGAACTCTGGCTCTGAAAGTCTGGAATCCAACAGAAACCCACTTTTCCCTGGTGTAGGGCAACTGGGGACCCAGTGGGGTGCCTTTGATGGTTGTCAGTGTGCGGCAGGCTGGTGACAGATTGCTGAGCGCTGTCAGTTATACTGCGAATGGCTCTACGGATTTAACATTTGAAAATCAGAAAGAAAACACATCCAGATGAGAAAAACGAGTCATCTCCAGGAAGAAGGCCATATGGAAGGTGCAGCTAGAGTTTTTGCCAGTTCCGTGCTTCAGAGATGTCGCCAGTCCCTTCACCTGCCATTTCTCCTCTGTCACCTCCAGTGTGTTGACTTGGTTCTGAAGCTGGCTGCCTTCATGGTCCTAAGATGGCTGCTTTGTTTTGCGAGTGTGCACTTGCCTGTGTGTGTGTGTGTTGGGGTGAATATGGGGCTCTTGGCTCTGCTAAGTTACCTCAGGAACCACAGAGATATACATGAGCAGCAGTAATCATTTATCTATTTTAAAGTACTAAGGGTTTATTTCTGATGTGGGGTAATGTCACCTTCCCCAGGGCACATGGCTTTTTGGAGGGAGGATACTCCAGTCAAACTGGCATGTGCTAGTCAGAAGCCTCAGAGAACCGGAGCCAGTAGGTCAATAGGTCCCTTACTCATTTGATCATGGGTATGAAGAGGAACTGATTCACATAATCATGAAAGCTGGGGAATTCCACACTCTCCTGTGTAAGCTGCAGACCTGGGAAAGCTTCAGTCCAAGGCCAAAGGTCTGGGAGCCGGGGAACCCAGAGGTGTAAATCCCAGTGTGAGGGCAGGAGAGACTCAGATGCTGTGCTCCCAGTGAGGCAGGAGAAGGAGCCAACCCCTTCTTCCTCTGTTGTATGTCCTCTGGGTCCTCTAGGGATTATAGCATGGTGCCCACATGCATTGGGGAAGCAGATCCACTTTGCTGAGCCCACCACCTGAAATGCACCTGTGGAGTGGTCAGAGAAGCCTTGTGTTGGTGACATTGAAGTTGAGATCTGAAGCAAAGGACAAGGGGGACTGAGTTTGCACTGAGTAGGGGAGAGGGTTTTAATAATTTTGTGCCTTGCAACCTTGTCTTGGGAATAATTTCTTTGCAAGAAACAAAATGAAACCAAACCCAAAAAGGTGCAGCTTTTACTCTGAGCCTCCAGGATGGGTTGCTGATTTGAAGGTGTGCTGACAGCAAGCTTCCTAGGGATTTGTCTAGGAAGCTGGTGCTCTAGAGCTCAGAGCTAGACAGGTACATGGATGAACATCTCAGCTATACTGCAGTCTCTCAGTGTCCTTATCTCAAAGAGTGGTTGACTGTTTGGGGGACCCTTCTCTCTCTAGACTGGCTTCTCTACCTCTCTGTGTGTATCAAGTCCAATCTAGCCATCATTTGACTTCTTCCAAAGGGCTGATAGAGAGAGCTAACTGAAATTCCTGCACTCTAATTCCTCTTTTGTGGTAGAAAGAGCCCAAATGTCCAGAGACGGGTCAAGTGTCCACTTCTTCTAGACTCTGCTGTGGTCCGGGGCACCGTCTCCACCTGGCTGACTGCCTACTTAATCCTCCTTGGCAAGCTCCCTAAGGATGGTAGAATTTAGGGCAGGTGGATGGATTAACAACCCTGTCAAGTGTTGCCTTTGAGGTTTTCCATCTTTAATAACCAGTGCTGTAAATAACCTAGTCACCAACTGGACTGATTACTGGTACCTGCTACAGGGTATTGCATCCAGCAGGTGCTTACAAAGAAAGCTGTGTGAGAGATGGTGATGGGTTTCTTAATGGTGCAGGTCAGTTATTTTGTTTGCATGGGAATGTTCTTTGTTTTGTAGATGAAAACTTTCCTGTAAATGCCATCCTGTATCTTGAAATCTCTTTATAATTACTTTATTCCTTGTAATATACTTCATTTGTATTTTACCATATTTACAAATCACCCCCACAAAATAGGAAAAAATAAAAGTCGCTCCCAATCCTGCTATCCCAAGTTGAGCAACTATGGAATTTTGGGATATGTTTTTCAACAATGTATAGTGTCTTTCCATTACATTGTGAAACATTGGAGATTCTCCTATACCATCAGCATAGAGGGCTGCCCTGTGGGGACCCCATCCTGTGGGTCTGGCCTGGAGAAAAGTGGAGATATAGATTGGAAAAGCCCCTCTGCTTCTCAAAATGGTTGAGAGGCTCTGATGGATCAGAATGCAGCCCTGACGTCTATTTAACGGTGTAGATATCCTCACTGGCTTCCAGAGAGTGGGGTGGTTAGGGAAGTTGGTCAGAAATGAAGTCTACATTGTAATGATCACTCTTGCCTCCTTGGGCCACTGCTGTCATGAGGATAGTTTGATTGACACTCGTGGACTGTTCTGCAAGGGCGGTGACTCAACTTCATCATCCCCATAAGGAAAATCAGCAGCAAGCCCCCTCAGGGTTCCAGAAGCTTCTGTGCAGGTCAGATTTGGGTGGCTGTGCTTGTTTGTCCTGATAAAGCCTAGGCAAACATGTCACATGGCTTTGCTCAGGTTCCCTGTCCAAAATGGCCACAAAAGGAAAGCACTCAGAAAATGTCCTGCCTGCTTAATCCTTTCCCACTTCTGGGAAAAGAAAGTCTGTCTGTGCTTGAACTGAGAATTGAAGGCTGGCAGAAACCGAGCCTGGTGCCAGGCCAGACGCCATCGGTTGTCCACTCATTTCCCTCGGAGCCTGGGGTGGAGTTTCCAGTACAGCTGCGTCAGGAGGGAAAGGGCCAGCTCTTTCTAGAGCTCTGGTTTACTAGCATTCCATGAAGGGCACGCTGCCTTTTGAGGACATGGAATTTCCCTTGTTTGAACACGGTGTGTTCATGAAGGGGATTCTGAGGGCTGAAGGCCCCTCTGGAGACCACTGTCTTGCTCATGAGTACGTTCAGATGATCCCAGATGGAGAAGGGCATTTCTCCATGTGTGGATTTTTGGATTCCTTTAATCACAGGAGACACGATGAGCTCTGAGGGTCAGGAACTGGATTATATGCTGGTCCTGGATTGAAGCAATTCCTTTGCAAAGTAGTTGATTTTTTTAAAATCTTAAATTCTTTTTTAAAAAACTGTTTGTAAGCAGAGAGACAGAGAGAATGGGTGTTCCAGGGCCTCCAGCCACTGCAAAAAACAAAAACAACAACAACAAAAAAACTCCATATGCATGCACCACTTTGTGCATCTGGCTTACGTGGGTACTGGGAAATCAAACCCTGGTCATTAGGCTCTGCAGGCAAGCACCTTAACCACTGAGCAATCTTTCCAGCAAGCCCTCCCCGCTTTTTGTTCCTGGTGTATTGGCTTGCAGGAGCTATTCTAAAACTTTCTGACCTGAGCCATTCTGCCCTGGAGTTCCGGAGAATTCTGTAACAGGTTTATTTCAGTCTGTCCATCTCAAGGAAGGCTCCGCAGGTCTCCCGTCCATGTCTTATTTAATGGGTGTCTGCATCTTCCAGCTGTCTTGAAGTAGAGGTCTGTGGGGTCCTTTGGTTTAACACCAAAGGCTCTGTTTGTGTATTAGCCAGTCATGATGAATAACCGTGAACAGGAGATACCTGCCCAGAGGGCGTGTTAGCTGAGAGCCTGTGAATCTGCTTGGAGGGGCAACAGCTGAGATGTCAGAGCAGCTTACCATCTCCCGAGTAGAGGAGGCGTTGGGAGAATGTTTGCTGTGGCTAGGGTGCCCATCCTTCAGGTTTGGATCTGAGAGAAGCCTACAGCAGAAGTGTAGGAAGTTCAGTGAGAAAGAAGTGGAAAATGCAAGGGCTTCAACATGGGGGTGAATTGTGGCCATTAACTGCTTAGGATACATTTATTGAGGTGCATTTCTACACACACTGGGGGGCATATGGGGCTGTGCATGGAGATGCAAAGAGCCCTGCTGACCCGCTCTGGCTCTGTAAACATAGAAAACTTCCTCCCTAGTGAACAAGGAAGACATGGGACAATGGAAAGATAGCATGTGGATGTTATAGTGTTACGACGTGGATCATTATTGCATTGATTTTGTCTGGGTTCATTTGGGGGTGGTTGAGACAGGGTCCGGCTCTACAGTCTAGGCTAGGCTGGAATTTGCTGTATTCCTGCCTCAGTTTGCTCAGCGTTGGGATTACAGGTGTTTGTGACCATGCCTGCCTCCACTGATATTTACAAAGTTATTATGACCTGGTCCAAAAATGTAGCCAGGTTCTCTGGCTTTTGATGTGCTATCGGTTTTTAAGGACTCCTCAGTTAATCTTGACCACAACTCATGGAGCAGATACTGTTGGTCAGTATTTAACAGACAAAGGAAGTTCAGAGAGCTTGAGTCAGTTGGTCCAGGGTGACACAACTGGGAAGCAGATGGCACTTGGAGAGACTGCCTCCAATCTTTGTGTAGCCAGGACAGTAAAAGATCTTGTCGTTTCTATGCTGAGGAAGAGGGACACCAGTAGATTCCTGTGGTGTTCCTTCATAACTGTGTGGTTGTGAGAGTTTAAGGGTGTATTTTTGAGATATAGGTGCTCCGTGTGTGTGTGTGTGTGTGTGTGTGTGTGTGTGTGTGTGTGTGTGTGTGTACTTGTGTGTGGAGGCCAGAGAACAATCGTATCATTCCTCAGGAACACCATCTGCATTCTTTTTGTAAAAAAAATATTTATTTGTAAGGAGAGAGAGAGAGAGAGAGAGAGAGAGAGAGAGAGGACACACCAGGGCCTCCAGCCACTGCAAATAAACTCATAAATAATAAATAAATAAATAAATAATAATAAACAAATAAAATAAGCTTACACCAATTTTTGCATCTGGCTTTATGTGGGTACTGGGGAATCGAACCTGGCTTGTCAGGCTTTGTAGGCAAGCGCCTTAGATGCTGAGCCATCTCTCCTGCTCCCACATTCTTTTTGAGACAAGGTCTCTTATTGGCCTGGAACTCACCTGGTTAGGTTAGACTGACTGGCCAGAAAGCTCCAGGGATCTACCTGTCTTTACCTCTCTAATGCTGGAATATAAAAACACATTACAGGGCAGGAGAGATGGCTCAGTGGTTAAAGGCACTTGCTTCCAAAGTTTGCAGACCTGGGTTTAATTCCCCAGTACCCCACACATAAAGCCAAATGTATCTGGAATTCATTTGAAGCGACAAGAGGCCCTGGCATGCCCATGCTTTCTCTCTCTGCAAATAAATATACATAGAAATTGTTACCAGGCCTGACGTTTTTGGGGGGAAGGGGTTAGGGTTGTGGGGATGGAGCTCAGGTTCTCAAGCTTGGAATGCAAAAGCGCCTTCACTCAAGCTGATCTTTTTATGTATTCGTTCATTTCTTCACTTGATTCTTCTGCCTCACTTACTCATTTTCTTTTCCAAGTTAGGCACCTGTTTTGTTGAGAGCTAGGTGTTTAGAGCAATAGAGAGCTGGAGTCCTGAGGATCCGTGGCTGAGAAGGATGTCTTTAGAGAGCTGGAGCATATGGTCTGTTGTGGCGAGTGTGGCAGGAAACAGTAGAATTCAGCAGCTTGTTCCTAGAGTTCTTGGGGTGACCTCGAGGTAATGTGTCGTCTCCCATTGGGAACCCTAGTTAGTATTCCAGAATTTTGGTCTCAGCTTAGGGACTGGCATTTATTCTGCACCGCCAGCCACAACAAAGTGACTGTTAACAGCACACCATTGCTTTGTGATGGCTAATTTACGAACTCAGATGCGTAAGTGAAGAGAGGTGGAGAAGGGAAGTAGGTGAAGGACATTTAAGCCAGACAGGACAGAGATTTCCTCTGTGACACATGTTCATGAAGTGGCCGTAGCCCTCTTTCTCACACCTTCAACCATTTTGCCCCCAGCACCAAGCCTTGACACACTCCTCAGGGTCCACCGTCCTCATCTGGTGGTCTCTCACCCTTTCCTCTTGAGGGATAAGATTATGAAGGAATTTTGAAAATTCTCTTATGTTTATAAGTTAATTTGCACATAATAATTGTGCATAGTCATGGGTATTGTAATACACGTGCGCATCATTCATTAATTCTCTAGTGTACATTGAAACCAACCTATCACAGTAATTCATGTGGTTCATGAGATAAGAGAATGGGCATGCCAGGACCTCCAGCTACTGCAAATGAACTCCAGACACATGCACTACCTTGTGCATCTGGCTTTACATGGATGCGGGGGAATTGAACTCAAGTCCTTCTGCTTTGCAGACAAACACCTTAACCACTGAGCCATCTCTCCAGCCCAAAGTGTAAGTCTTTTTGTTGTTGTTGTTGTTTGTTTGTTTGTTTGTTTGTTCAAGGTAGGGTCTCACTCTAGCCTAGACTGACCTGGATCTCACCCTGTAATTCCAGGCTGGCCTCGAACTCACAGAGATCCTCCTACCTCTGCCTTCTGAGTGTGGGGATTAAAGGTGTGTGCCACCAAGCTTAGCCCACTGAGCCATCTTTTCAGCCCTAAACTTTTTGAGTTTTCTTCTATTTATGGCAAAACAGACTTCTGTTTAATACATATATGGCATTGGATATTTACAGCGGCGACGTGAAACTTGCTTCTTCAAAAATTAATGTAGACTGGCAAAATTGAGTTGGTTTAAAGAAAAATATTACATCAATGATAGAACATTAGTTCACAGATGTTATAAAAGTTATCAAGGGTCATGTAAACATCTGCAGGTTTGTGCCAGCTGTCTTATTTTATGCGAGCATATCTTCAAAGTGGAGAATAGAATTATGAAGGTGAGAGGAACACCTCTGTGGTGTTATTCATAGGTGGCCACTTTGATCAGGGTTGGAATCGTGATTCACCCAAGCTTGGGATGCCTCTTGCTTGTCACACTCGGCTGTGTTTCTCTTTTCTTCATGGTCACACCTCAGAGAAAGTGATGCTTTTTTATAGCATCCGGTTTTGTGCAACTCGAAGAAAGATTTCCACACAGCCTTCATTAAATGCTCAAGTGAGTGTGGACCAATGCAGCTGAGTAGATGTCAGTAGACATAGTGGACACAGATGTGGTAGAACAAATAGAATTTTAATTTCCTTTTAAAAATATTTTTATTTATTTATTTGGGAGAGAGACTGGGCACACCAGGCCTTCCAGCCACTGAAAACAAACTCCAGACATATGCGCCACCTTGTGCATCCGGCTTTACATGGGTGCTGGGGAATCAAACTCTGGTCCTTCTGCTTTGTAGGCAAACACCTTAGCCACCAAGCCATCCCTCCAGCTCTAGAATATTTATTTCTTGAGGCAGAATTCCCATCTGAATCCATCCCGGAGCCGTTTCTAAGGAACAAGACACACAGTCAGAGAAGAGAGAGATTTTTCTCAGAAAACAGTCATTAAGCTAGAAAAGTGAACAGGATCCAGCCTGCTCTGGCAGGTTTCTGGGGCTTTGTGGCATTGCAGAGCGTGGTCTACTGAGTGGAGTATGTTGGCTATTTCAGTGTCTCTGTCTTCAGGCTGGGTGAGGAGGAGAACCCAGATTGTAGGAGCGGCCTGACATGGTGGATGTCAATGAAACTTACTCCTGGGCTTCTTCTAGATGACATTTGTCCCCAGTCCTACCATATACTTGTTTAGCCAAGTACTTCCTGCAAGTACCAGAGAGGACACCCACTTCCTAAGTCTTCACTCACGTTTTCTTTCCCTTCAAGGTTACTGCTGCAAAGTAATTTTTCATCCTTCTTATGGAGACAGACAAGGGTATTTGCACAGTATATACTTGTTTATTTGCTATAGTCTCCAGGTAGTTGATGAGTAAGTGACAGAAAAAGGAAAAAAAAAGCGAATGTTTAAAACCATTCCTGGCCCTTGCTCATTGGGATTTTCTCTAGTTTGGGGGTCAAATTATTTTTTTGCAGCAGAGTACAGTTAAATTTTTTCAGATCACTTATATGACTATGTCCCCAGTAGGCGATGTTCAAGTTAAAAATATCATTTCACCTTAAGAATATGTGCTTTTTTTATTTTCACTGTTTGTGAGGGAAAACACTTTTACCTTGGAATATTTTGGGGTTGTTTTTGGTTTGCTTTTGGTAGAAAAGTGATGGAAATAAACTTTCTTGCAATAAATTTATCTTTAAAAATATTGCATTGATGACTTAACGGAGCTCTAAGATGAGGGCTATCATTAGCTGTCCCCCTCTGTGCAATTTAGGGGTGTCATAGTCAACCACACACCACTGGGATGAACCTCCAAACCAGACACAGTTATGGGAGGAAGGGATTTCTTGAAGCTACAGATCCAGGGTAAGTTTCATAATGATGAAAGAGGCTGCCCACTTTCACAGGTCCAAGCAGGGAGAGAGAAGCCGTCACCCACACCATATACTCACCAGAAAAACATTAGCTCTTTGTATATCTCTGTCTAGAATGCCAGATCCACCCCAGAAACCCCTTGGGGCTGGAGCCTGGGATCTGGTTAGGCCATGGTGACACCTCCTCCAGCCAGGAGGCTGGAGACAAGTTACAAGCTTTAATAACCTCTTGAATCTGTTGGGGGACATCCATTCAAACTACCACAACGGGTAAAGCCATTCACTGGTTATATCCTTCCTACCTCTCAAAAGAGGCTGGAGAGATGGCTCAGTGGATAAAGGCACTTGGTTACAAAGCCTTACAGCTCAGGTTCGATTCCCTAGTGTTCATATAAAGACGCACATGCATCTGGAGTTGGTTTGCAATGGCAGGAGGATCCATGGGCAATGTTAATCCCCCACCACTGCTCGAGAGCACATGTCCACTCTCTCTCTCTGCTTACATAAATATGTCAAAAATATTTTAAAAATATATGTATATTAAAAAAACCCAAAAATCCACAGTTTGTTTTAATGGATTTCCCAAATGTTAAGCTATTAAGAAGAGGCTTGTAAGAAGTACAGAAGCACCTAGTTTGGAAGGTTTGTTTTGGTGTGCACATCACACCACGTGACTTTGGAGAAAAGCAAACCAGGTTACATCAATCCACCTCAGAATGTTTCTTGGTGTAAATTAGGAGGACTTCCATTTCCAGGTCTCTTTTGGAACAACAAAGCATATTAATGAAATGCAAGTGAGAAGGCTAGTTAATACAGTTGCAACAAACCAAGGCAAATTTGTTACCCAAAATCATCTTATTTACTGTAAGCTAGTGATGGGTAGCAAGTGGTAGAATTTCTATGGGCCTCCTGCTTCTTTCTGTCTTTTTGGGGTAGGTATGACCATCTGATGCACTGGGAGACATCGTGGGGTGCATCCAGGTGTCCCCAGCTGTCTCCTTGCGGAAACCAAATTATCAGATCACATCATTCAGTTTCAGTTACATTCAGTTGTGGGTTTTTTTTTTCCATCTGTCTTTTTGACAAAGTCTCTGTGAAGCGCCAGGCTGGCCTTGAACTTGCAATCCTTCTGCCTCAGCCTTCAAAGTGCTAGGATCTCAGGCATGTGACACAACTCTCGTTTCTTGGCCACCAGACTAATTTAAAATTTCTTCAGCATGATCCAGGGGAAGGAGCCATAGTAGCTCCATACATTCTTACCTTGCTGGTGGACACAGCCATGCTTCTTTGACCAATTCCCATTTCCCATAGTTGTGAAATTTAAGTGATAAGAAGAATCGTACTGAAGAACTCCTTTGCACGTGGTATCTTTCACTCAACATTACATCTGTCACGTTTGTAATCATTTTTTCCATGTTGAAGACTTATGGTTGCTAAATAAAATCATATGATGTGAAAATACTTTGAAAATATTTTAAAGAATTCATTGGTTGTCTGGGCATTTATGTACTCTGGGAGATTTTCAGGTAATTTGTGGAAATTCCCAAAACTTGGTGTCATGTATTTTCTTCCTGATTACTTCAGTTACACAATTTACATATGCAAATTTCACCATTGATTTACACATGACACACATTTATATCCCAATAGGCACAACAGCAAGATTTTTGGATATTAGCATTGTAGAAGTCGTCTTAGAAAAATGTACAGGTCTTGTACAGGTTATTGGATACTTTCACTGTGGAAAAAATGATTACAAATGTGATAGATGTAATGTTGAGAGAAAGAAACCACATGCAAAGGAGTTCTTCAGTACGATTCTACTCCAGACACGTGTGCCACTTTGTGCATCTGGCTTTTTGTGGGTCCTGGGGAATTGAACTTAGGTATTTAGGCTTTGCAGACAAGCACCTTAACTGCTGAGCCATCTCTCCAGCCTGATATTTTTCTTCTTAATACTTTAATGCTTAAAATCAAACAGACAGTCCTAAGTATTCCTAAACCATAAACTTCCTACTTCATTTTTTTTTCAGGAATCTACAACCTGTAACTTCTGGGTTATAGATATCCTAGGGTAGCTATGGATGTGACCCAACACATTTGCTGATAACAACAGCATGTTGCATTATCTAAAGATTAAACACCCCAGAAAACGGAATCCACCCACTTAAACAGCACCCAGCCCACTGGATTTATCCATCATAGATGTCTGCTTAATTTTTATAGGAAAACAAACCCACCAGAAACCCATGGTTATTTTAATACCGGAACAAACCAAGTATCATTTTTCAATGTCTATCTGATGACAATCGGGTTATTAGGTTGTCAGAATTTTTTGACAAAATGTAGTGTTGGACTACCTAATTACATTGCTTCAGTCCAGTGGGGCCGCCCGTCTGCTTCCTAATAATTTTTGGGCTAGGGTTGTTTTGTTATAGGCAAGCGTATCAGTCATGTGATAAATGTTTGCTATTTATGTTTACTAGGCTAAACAAGAAAAATCCACTTAGGCCTGCCATTGAGGGGAGCAGTAATAATACACGCTGCCCAGAATTCAGATGTCCCATCCATCTGAAAGTTTTAACTCACTCTGGAGGAGCAAAAAAGTTCTTCAGGCTTTATTTCATCATTTTTGGAAAATGAATTATGAGATCAGAAATCTTAAAGACAAACACTTGAAATCACTTTTCATTGCCTCCTTAACTTATATATATTTAAAGATCTAGAATTTTTTTCAGATTAAAAATTGAAGCAATGAAGGGCATAAGCTAAAGAAGTGCTTTCATATACTGTCTTCTACATCAAGGTAGGTTCAGGTTTTGTGAGGTCATCAGCTCATGCAATATGGGGGTTTCTCTTTAAGACAAAGCATGAAAATTATGAATATAAAATTAGGTGCAGGGATGGAGAGATGGCTCAGCAGTTAAGGCACTTACCAGCAAAGCCTAAGGACCTGAGTTCAATTCCCCAGTACCCATGTAAAGCCAAATGTGCAAAGTGGGGCATGTATCTGGAGTTTGTTTGCAGTGGCTGGAAACCTTGGCATGCTGATACTCTCTCTCTCTCTCTCTCTCTCTCTCTCTCTCTCTCTCTCTTGCTTGCAAGTAAAGCACACAAATAAAAATTGAAAAATTAGAGGCAAAGGTAAATATTTATTGCAATGGTATCGTCAAGTAATTTGACTTCTTGTCTCGGAAGATCTCTTCACTAGACATGGTTATGGAAAGGGCTGGGGAGAGAGAGAGTTCTATCATGTACATGGTGTGTACGTGCCATCCTTTCCTCTTTGATTAAGTCATTGTAGTGAAAGATCTATGAGAAAGTTCATCACTAGTGGAAGGGCAGGGGATGGAAGAGGTTGGATAATGGGTAGCAAAATCTCATTACACAGGAAGAACAAGAGGTAGTGTTTTAGATGATGACAGTTGTTCACAACTCATTCTATGTTTATAAAAACTGTGCAAGGAGCTCAAGGTTTGCAACATGAAGTCATGGTGAGCATGGAAGGCAATGGGAATTCTGTGACATCATCACTGTAGATTGTATTCAGTATTCACCATACTGTTCTCCATAGTAATGTAAAATTCTTAAATATCAACCATTAAATAGAAATCCAGGAATGATCTCAACAGTGTTCCATTCTGGGGTGGGGAGGGGAGTGTTATTAAAAGGAAGAGGTATCGGACTGGAGAGGTGTCTCAGCAGTTAAAAGTACTTGCTTGCAAAGCCTTATGGCTTGAGTTCAATTCCCCAGTACTTACATAAAGCCAGATGCACAAAGTGGTGCATGTGTCTGGAGTTCATTTGCAGTGGCTGGAGGCCCTGGCGTACCCATACTCAGTCTCTGTCTCTATGATTCTCTCTCTCTCAAATAAATAAATAGAAATATTTAAAAAGGAAGAGGTGTTGATGTTTTCCAGAGAGCTCTATTTCCCCTGGAAAATTCCCTTGTGGCCAAGAAGCATATGGACTTGACATGTATGTAAATATTTATGCTGTCTTTGAAGTAAGATGCCTGCAATGTGACATAAGTTTCTGATTCGTTGGCTAGATGCTTTCATAGATCCAAGTATTCTAAATGCCTGTCATCCTTGGCTGTAACATTGGGAATAACTATTCTACTAATATAACAATTATACTAATAATAATGTTCTCATTGGGTATGTGTTTAGTCCTTGGTCATCCAGAGAAACCTCAGTCTTGTTCGTTCGTTGCTTAACTGAACACTTATCCCCAGTAACTCTGTTCAGCACCCCAAGGAACTGATACACATGGATATAACTGCTTTCATAACATGGGAAGAGAGCTTGGCTATTGTTTCATGTATCTTCAAACACACTAGTTTGGGAACTTGGGTTAGTTACCTATTATCTTAGTTTGCTTACACTGATGTAAGAAAGTGACACAGATTAGGCAACATAGCAACAGGAAGTTACTTCTTATGTCTTGGTGGCTGGCATAACCAAGACCATGCTACTGTGGGATACCTGTCTGCTTCCACAATGGCACCTCAGTGCTGTGCCCTCTGTAGGGGTGAATGGACACTGGGTCTTCAGTGGTAAAAGGATGGGGTCAAGAGGGTTCTCCTTTTAGCCTTGATCCATTTTTACAGGGCTCCCAAAAGCCACCTTCTTAATCCATTTGTATTCGAAATTAAGTTGCAACAGGAATTTCAGAGAGGCACTGCTGTTTGAGCTATAGTGTATACGTGGTAAGATGAAGCCGAGCCTTCGGTGCTTATCATGTGTTCATTGCTAAATGAGAAATTTCTTAGAACTCTAGTGACTTCGATGGACCAGTCAAACTGCCATATTGATGGACAGTTGATGAGACACACAGCAAGAGTCATGGGCACACCAGGGCCTCCAGCCACTGCAAATGAACTCCAGATGTATGTGCCACTTTGTGCATCTGGCTTTATGTGAGTACTGGGGAATTGAACTCAGGCCATCAAGCTCCTTTAACCACTGAGCAATCTCACATTGTAACCCGTAGGCTGGACTCAAACTCATGGTATTCCTCCTGCCTCAACTTCCTGAGTGCTAAGATTATAAGCATAAGCCACTGTGGCTAGCTCAAATGTCATTCTGTTGTACTTTTCCTTTCTGATTCTAGGGGTGGAGCCCAGGGCCTCACACATGCAAGGCAATTACTTTACCACTGAGTTTCATCCCCAGTCCCTCTCTAGTGTGTGTGTGTGTGTGTGTGTGTGTGTGTGTGTGTGTGTGTGAGCATTATGACTTTGATTTTCTTCCCCCCTCCTCCCCACAGAATCCATGCACACAGTACCTTTGTCACATGCTTTGTTCTTTGCTGAACCTTTCATATACATTTCACAGCAGCCCTAGATTCAGGCATTTTCCCTTCTCATTCAGCAAATACAGATTTAGCTCAGACTTTTGTGATTTCTCCAAGATCCCAAGGTGTTTTCCACCAGGACTGGAAACCATGAGCCCTATTCCTGCCTAGAATTTTCCAGAAGGAATCCTTGGGCACATACCATCCTCGGTATCCTGACAAGGAGGTACATAGAGCCACATGGTTACATTTTAATAGGTAATTTAATTTACATAGATACAATATTTTAAGGTGCTTAAAATGTCAGAATAGTCTGAGAAATGTGTGCAAATTCTCTCTTGAAATTCATTAGAGGAAGAGATTCAAAGAAGCATAAGTATTTCGACAGCCACAACCAAAGTTGGGCATGGCTACCACAGGTGAAGAATTCATTTCTGGGCTGGAGAGATGGCTCAGTAGTCAAGGCAGTTGCTTGAAAAACCTAGTTCAAAGTTCCAAGTTCAATTCCCCAGTACCCATGTAAAGCCAGAAGCACAAAGTGGTGCATGCGTCTGGAGTTCATTGACAGTGGCTGGAGGCCCAGGAGTACTCATGCTCGCTCGCTCTCTCTCTCTCTCTCTCTCTCTCTCTCTCTCTCTCTCTCTCTCTCTCTCTCTCTCTGGTTACAAATAAGTAAATTAATTAAAAGATATCTTTTTAAAAAAGAATTCATTTCCTACAGAAAATACCTGACATCAAGTTCTGTATTTTCATTTGGAAGTTAACCAATGTTCTAGGCAGTTAAAGATGAGGCCCATTTTCTCCCCAGAGATTTTTGATTAGATCAAATTTGCCGATTTAGATGGATCATACAATTTGGCCACCCTTTTCTGGTGCTTTGACATGCCTGTTTACGTGGACATTGAAAGAGATGGAATCTGTGCACGTAACTTCTATCATTTATCTCGCGTCTCCTTCCGTGGCGTTGTGGTGCCATTGTTTTATCATGGAAGCTTCTCCGTTTTGAGAGCCTTCCTGTAGCAGGTTGTTTTCACATTAAAGTTTACCATATCCAGTTTTGAGGGTCTGTATTTTCTGGATGCCACAAGGTCTTGGGTTTTCTCATCTGTTTTGATTTTACTAAGCAGAATAGAGAGCATAAAAACGATGTCAAGAGTGAAGTCGTTAGAAGAGGAAGGTGTCAGTTAGTTTTCAGGCTGTTCTGACAAAATACTTTTCAGAACAACTTGAGGGAGGATTTATTTTAGCTCATGGTTTCTAAGGGTTCAGCCCATCCCTGTGGGAAAGGCATGGTAAAGGGACTCCATAGTGCCAGGAGCATGAGGAATGAGGAACCCCTCACCTAAGTCCATACTGTACAGCTGAGAAAGCAAGCCAGGACCACACATGGCCAGCCTCCACCAGGTAGTTTCCAGGTCCCTGTGCTAAGTGGGGCCTCCCCATCCCATCCACCCTGTCAGCATCACAGGGTCCCCGTGCAAGTTCTCAACTCCCCCCAGTCACCATTCCATCTGAAGAGCCCTTTTCCAATTGCTTTTTGTTGAAATGAAGAAATCACACAGGCAGAGCTCAGAAGTTAGAAGGGACACTCCACTGTGATGACTCAGGAGGTCCTGGGCTTTAGATGAGGAGAAGCTGAGATTGGGGATTAACCAGCCGTTAAGATGTAGGTATGAAGCCACTTGTAGCTAACTTGGCTGGGTGCCCAAACCTCCTATTAGAAGAGCCACTTTTAAGTGTTAAATTTATCCCTCAATTTCCGTTTTTAAGGCCAAATCATCTCTTCAGGTTCTTACAGGGTAGAGTGGTAAGAAATCTATCTATCTATATTTTTTTCTATGAAACTTTCTTCCACTGAGAGCTTGTTGGAACACGAGAGCTATGTTGTAAATTAACCCTGGAGGTATCCTGAACTACATGTACATATATTCCATGAAATCATGAAATACAATGAATCACCCCTCCCTGGAGACACTCTGCAAGTTCTGCCATCAGAGACAACCTTGTTTTACACAGTACTTTAAAACACACACACCCTGAAGTTGTTTTTGGTTCTTAATGACGACATGAATACTGGCGGATAAATCAGCGAGCACATTTTAACAGAAGGATTAGTAATTTGTCAAATAAAATAAAAATATAATGGAGATTTTAAAAGAGATCATTTTCTATTTTCCCCCTTTCATTGTGTGTTGTGTGTGTTGTGTGCACATGTGTGTACCCTCGGAGGCCCCTTGTGGTGGGGTGCACTTGCCGATTGTAGCTGGATGGGAAAGACAAGTGTCTTACCCATCAGTCTTCTGATGTTCACATGGTTTTAAAATTTATTTCTCTTTTTGTTTATTTGCAAGCAGAGAGAGGTAGAGAGGAGACACACACACACACACACACACACACACACACACACACACACACAGAAAGAAGGGGCACACCAGAGCCTACAGCCACTTCAAATGAATTCCCCTTTGTGCATCTGGCTTTACGTGGTCACTGGGGAATCGAACCTGGGTCGTTAGGTTTTGCAGGCAAGCGCCTTAACCCCTGAGCTATCTCTCCAGCCCCAGCTATTCTTATTTGAGCAGTAATCTCTTAATGATCCTGTAGCTTGCTGGTTTGAGATTCTAGGTCCACGGAGACAGGGGTTACAGACAGGCTTGGCCATGCCAGTTTGTAGACCCTTAGGATTAAACTGGAGTGGTCTCTCAGGCCTTCCTGTTTGCACAGGAAGTGCTCTTAACTGCTGAGTCATCTTTATAAAATTTATTTGGGACTGACCTAACTAGAACCCAAGAGGAGAAATCTCTCTGCTTCCCTAGAGGAAAGATGACAGGACGCTTTGTGAACTGGGCACCTAGGTCACATTCAGCTGCATATGTATTTTGTTTGGTCTACACTCTGTGTTAAAAAAATTTAATCAAAAAATTACCACTTGAAAATGAGGCATTTCAAACATGTTGGTTAGTTTCCAACATCCCTGTGAAGGCAACATCTTGACTCACTGTCCTTGGCTGTTTGCATCACCTGCCTGTCTGCTGGGTTTGGTTGCTCACACCCTGGAAGCAAGACCTGAGCAGTCTTCTGCAGCTGTTTTCTAGGCTGGGAGAACAGGAGGCCAACATGAAATTGCAAAGAAAGACCAGGCCATTTATTGGGGTGGGTGGGTGCCAGTGGGGTGGTGGGGAGCCTTCTAGGAACATCGACTTTCATTTTAGGCAGTTGGCCTCTGATCTCTGAAGCCATCATAGAAAGTGTTTAGATTAAGTCTCATAGGCATCTGTCAAGGAAAATGTGAGAAGCCCCCCCCCCTCACCTGGTGGCCATACCATGAAGGGGTCTGGACTGTATATCAATTTTAAGGAATCCTTCAGTGCTTTGATGTAATTGTTTTAACTGGAAATGTGATCATATACTTTCAAAGGTTAGTCATTATTCCTCTGTTTCTATCCCTCATGGTTTGGCTCCCTTCTGGGACATTCTGTCTTATTCCAGAAGTGGTCTTTACACACACACACACACACACACACACCACACACACACACACACACACACACACACACACACACACACACACACTTGTTCATTCTCCAGTGCCCTTATGCTTTCCCTTTGTATATTTGAAGCTAAATTTATATTAGACACCATCATGTCTTAGTATGTGAAAGCTAGCCTTTTTAAAAATATATATTTATTGTCCATAATTATATTTATTATATAAACATAAATATAAAATATATATTTATTGTCCATGAGTTACATAATTTAGTGGGCAAACAATGAGTTGTTATCCCCAATTCCCCGATGCCCCCTCTCACCATCCCCAATCAGTTGGATATCCTCCTCCTCCGTGGGTCGTCTGGATCAGTCCTCGTGGCAGGGGACCATGGATAGCCTAGTATTCAGCCTGGTTCTCCTGGCCCAAGTGTGTTGTTACTGAGGGGTGCCATGCCTCTGGATAGTCTCCCCCACCACGGCTCTCACAAGAAGGCTAGCCTTTTTAATACCTTCATCGTATTCTCTTGTAGAGCTTCGTCATAGCTCATTTAACTATCATTCTGCTAAGTAGCTGTCCTTTCACTATAATTGAGATTGGTTTTAGTTTTCTTGAAATAGAGTCTCATGGTGTCACAGTCTTCCAGTGTCTGCACATTGCTCTCACTCACAAGACCCAATACTCAATGTCAAAGCACAGGGCATTTGGGTAAAAGTTCTCTTTTCTCTGCGTTATTTGTCTCAGAAGAACCATGATACTTAATCACTCCAAAGGTGATTGAGGAAATGCTCTTGCTAGGAATGTGAGATGTTAGTAATGCCATACTTTATCACGCATACACTTTACTGGGGGGTCTTGGTACTTTGTAGGTTTTGATTCAGCAGGTGGGCTTGAGGCTCTACAGTTCTGTCAGGCTCCCTGGTACTCCCAGGTTACTGCTGAAAGATCACATTTTGAGTAATAAAATTTGTAGATGTTTGTTGCCATTTTATTTTCATGTAGTGAGTAGTATTATTTAGATCTTACAGATGTCCCAAATGACTCTGTTCTGCTGTCTGGGGTGATGGATTTGGTGGTTAATGTGACAACTTTTGCCTGTGAAAAACAGGATAAATTGTGTGTGTTTGCTCTGCCTATACAATTCTTTTTTTAAAATATCTTTATTGTCAATAATTAGATTCATTGTTTGAGCAAATCTTGTGATGGTGCCCCATTTCCCTCCTCTCTGTCCCCAACCCACTGGGGGCCCTCCTCAGTGTGCATACTAGATTAGTCCATGGGGTAGGGAGTTATGAACTACACAAGAGGGAGCCAGCTTTTTTTCTCCTTTGTGTGCTGTTGCTGAGGTGGGCAGTGTCTCTGGATATTCTCCCCCCACCATGGCTCTTACAATCTTTCCACCCCCTCTTCCGCTCAGTTCCCAGAGTCATGGTGGGTGAGTTTTGAGTCTGCTTTATTGTTGACGTCTTAAGTGTCTCTGGACTTCTGCTTTGGGTTGTGTTTGGTATCATTGGTGTCTGTCTCCATTGACCTTTCATTATCTATACAATTCTTGATTTAGGTGCCCTTTAGTTGGTGTGTTGTCAACATATTATTTTAGTTTATAAAATAACATTATAGATTGAAACAGCTTTTAAGTTCTCATTTTATTTTCTCTTTGAAGAAGTTATTTAAATATGTTTTCTTCTGGTAATAAGATTTTAATTTCAAATTCAAATCAAGATAGTCAAGCCAAGTTGTGGTAACTTAATTTTATCCCCTCATTAAAGTGTAAATTCTTTGAAGACAAGAATTGTTAAAATGAATTGTATGTCCTTATAAATTTGGTGTTCCACATGATCAAAACTATCTTCTTAACCAAACTTTAAATCTATCTATCTATCTATCTATCTATCTATCTATCTATCTATCATCTATCTTCCTCCCTCCCTCCTCTCCTATCTTTTCTTTCCTTCCTTCCTTCCTTCCTTCCTTCCTTCCTTCCTTCCTTCCTTCCTTCCTTCCTTCCTTCCTTCCTTCCTTCCTTCCTGTGCTGGGGATGAAACATAAGACCTTGTACATAATGTAAAAATGCTCTATCACTCAGCTATCTCTGATCTCTTAAGCAAACTTTATTCAGTCTCCTCTGGGCTCTCTTCTCCGATGGGTATTCATGTTGGTCCTGATACCTGTACTTCTGCTTGGGGCCCATCAACCCAGTTTTAGCAAGAACCCTGTGAAGTGATATTTGAGAACTCTTGCTGTCTTGTCAGTCTACACACACTTACTGTCCAAGCCCTTGCTCTCTCTCTAGCATTGATCCTGTTAGGATTACAGCTCTAACTCCCCTCCACTTCTTGGTGGTTTTCCATTCACTGACATTTTACTTGCTTGATTATTGTCTTCAGTACTGACGTGTCTTTCTGGCTTTGAAATTGAACCTAATCTCTCCCCCATCCTGACACCCTGTCAAAACAGTTCTTAAAAAATTCTCCCTTGCCTTTCTAACAAGTGTTGGAATAAATTTTGTTTAGCATTTTGTTCTTTTCCTTCTGTACAATTATTGTCACATGACTTTAAAAAATATTTTTTATTTATATGTTTGAAAGAGAGGGAGACTGTGGGCGTGACCTGGCCTCTTGCCACTGCAAACAAACTCCAGAGGCTTGAGCCATGTTGTATGTCTGGCTGTATGTGGGTACTGGGGAGTCAAACCTAGGCCAGCAGGCTTTGCAAGCAAGTGCCTTTAACCAGTGATCAATAGCTTCTAGCCCACATGACTTTTTAAAAACATTAAAGGGGAGGGAAAAAGTTAATTACTCATCACATTTCATTTTTGTGTGTGTTTTGAATTAATATTGTTAACATTAAACTCACATTAAAGATGAATATCACTCAAAATTTACATCTTTTAAAGTGTCATTTTCAGTAAATCTTAATTCTTACCAAACTTTCAGGTCATTTAAAGATAATTTGTGGAAAGAGTTAAATCATCACTTATATATGTATAAAAATAAACACACGCTCAAGACTTAATCTTCCTTGTACGATTTGAGGGAAAGTAAGCAGATATTAGAGCTCACTCAAAAGAAAAGTCAAACGACAAATGTATATCGAGGTGAAAGAAGGTTGAAATGAGTTGCAAATTGAGATAAAACTGGTTTTACCACAAGTCAGACACAATTTATTATATGTTTCTATCAGGTTTCCACAACTCATAAGTGAGATATATTTTTTTCCTACAAGATAAAGGCCATCTTTGACTTATTCCCCAAATATTGGCTTGCAGTTCACCTTGGAAAAGTACAAAATATCCCCATGACTGTGTTGATCATATGCAAATACATGGACAGAGGACATCGAGACCAACGTCATGCTCTGCCGTCAAATGCTGTGAAAAACAGAGACATTTTGGAGCATGCTCTGTCTGGTCTCCATCCTGTAGTCAGAAGAAGAAAAAAAACCCAAAACATCTTTTGCCCCTGTCCTGGCAACTTCCAACTTCATGCTGTGAGTGAACTGTCCACACAGAACAGGCTGGTTATAAAAATTCATTTTCATAAATGAGCATACTAATTTGAATCAGAGCATACTTAGAGGGGACAGTACAGTTGGAAATTATCAACAACAGTTTGAACCCAGGCCTGTTACAAAATCCATTTTGTTCAGGAGAGTTTGATTCCCCAGTACCCACATAAAGCAGATGCACAAAGTGGCACATGTATCTGGAGTTCATTTGCAGTAGCTAGAGGCTCTGGTCACCCATTCATTCTCTCTCTCTCTCTCTCTCTCTCTCTCTCTCTCTCTCTTTCCTTTTCTCTGTCTCTCTGCTTATAAATAAATAAGTAAATAATTTTTTAAAAAACACCATAGGGCCAGAAAAACAAAGCCTTCAGGTGAAACCAGGAAAGAAATACCCTTAGGTAATAATTTTTATTTGGATTAATTCCTTCTTCATCTCACAGCTTTTCTTTGCAAAGTCTTATTGTCACTGTATCTTAGTGACATGTCCAGGACTGCTTGCTGCTTTTATTTCTGTGGCTCTTTTTCTCTACGTCAGGGCCTGGCGAACTTGTTCTGAAACAGGTCCGACAGTCACTATTATAGGCTGTGTGACCCTGTCTAGTCTTCGACAAATGCTCAGCTCTCTACCTTGTCAAGTCCAAGCCACTTGTGACAATAAGTCAGTATGCTTTTGTCCCAATGACATTTTTACAGGCATTCAAATTCGAATTTTCTACAATTTTCACATCTAATAAACTAATGTTCCTCTTGAATTCTTCATAAATGGAACCATTGCTTTTTGTTTGCAGCCTTTAGGAAGAGACAGAGCTGTCTAGATTTGGCCCATGTGGCGTGGAGGACCAGCTGTTGTCACCGGGCCTCTTGGGCAAGTCAGCACAACTCACCCAGGTTGTGTTTTCCTTCTTGTGAAATATGGATGATGTGTAAACATGTTAAAGTGCAGAGCTCCGCATTTGGGCTATACAACACCCTGAATGACTGCTTCATTTCCCTCTTCTGTCCTTTCTACTCCTTGGAATTTTATTATTTTTTAAATTTATGCATATATAAATTTGGGGCAGCATCAGTTTTAATTTGTTATGAATTGTGGTCTTGCATATGTATATTTGTGTTAAATTAGTAGAATTTTAAGATACACTTAAACTCTGATGGCACTCAGGAAACACTCCAGGCCGAATTCTCATGGCAGAGTCTGCCATCCACACCCCACTCACCGTTCGGGCAGCTGACATTTTCAAGGTGGCACAGGGCCCCACATACTGTGAATGCATGGTGCTACAATGTATGGATAATATTTATGAAAGTGGCCATATTTTAGAAGCAGAGAAAACGGTCCATAGGTTTTTATATGATAGGTGGATATGTGGAAAATTAGTTTGTAGACTGGGTGGTGTCCAAACACATTCAATCAGCATGAAATAAGTATATTAAAAATCAGGCTAATGTATAACATAAGGGACCAGTTATTATTAATGAGGAGTTCAAAAATAATGTTATAGAGCTGGAGAGATGGCTCATCGGTTAAGGTACTTGCCTGCAAAGCAGAAGGACCTGAGTTCAATTCCCCAGTACCCACGTAAAGCCAGATGCACAAGGTGGCACATGCATCTGGAGTTCATTTGCAGTGGCTGGAGGCCCTGGTGTACCCATTCTCTCTCTCTCTCTCTCTCTCTCTCTCTCTCTCTCTCTCTCTCTGTGTGTGTGTGTGTGTGTGTTTGCAAATAATAAAATAAATTATTTTGAAAAATAGAAATGTTCACAGAAACAGGTTATCTATAGGAGAAGCACTAGGGACAGTGGCTTTGTCTCCAAATGTACTATGAGAGATTAAAACTGTCTTTAAAAATAGTAATTTATTTCAATCTTCTCTAATAATGGGTGAAATGCTATGGAATCTTTATCATTCTTTTTGAATTGTAGATGATTTATTTCAAAGAAAAATATAAAATATCTAATCACCCAAACAGCAAGTATAGGTTTACTGTTTTGCTAAATTGGGACTCTTAATAGCAAACAGCTTAGAATGATTTACATGATATTTTTGAACAATTTCTCAATTTCATACCCAGGTATCTGTTTCCCTTGGCCAAAGAGATAATCTGAGCTGAAAAAAAAAGATTCTTTATAGGCTGAACAGACTGGACCATTGTGTCTCGAGCAAGGGGCACAGTTAATAATCACTCCAGCAAAGCTTTTATGTAAGCAACTTTATAACTTCACCCATTCCAAAGAGAAAACCATGAAAGGCCACAGGGAAAATAAAAGGCAAAACAAAAGAGAAATATCCTGTCCTTTACATCTATTTCTGTAGCCTCTTGTTTCACATTTAGAGTGGCTGAGTTAACCTAATTTAAAGCCACAGTGTGACTTTTAAAAAGGCATTTTACTATTCCCCATGGAATGTGACCACACAAGAGCATGTTACCTTTATTTTTCTTCCCTTGGCTGTTCCAAAACATACTTGTGTCTCCGCTGTCCTGTGTTTTATCGCATAGGAAGAAGTAATAATTCATCTTAATATGCTACAGAAATTACCAAGTAACAGTGATTACTGCAAAAAAGAGCCTTCCAGATTCCTTGTGACTTACAGAATGATCAAATAAAAATTTCTAAAGTCCTATCCTTACAGAGAAGCAAATTCATTTCTTTATTCCCTTTTAATTTGTGTATCCATGATGACTTGATGCTTGTTCATGGTGTGTTTCTTTTTTAAAAATATTTTTATTTCTTTATTTGTAAGTGTGTGTGTGTGTGTGTGTGTGTGTGTGTGTGTGTGTACATGTGGGTGCACGCCAGTCACTTTGAGGCTGCAAATAAACCCCAGATGCATGTGTCACTTTTTGCCTCTGGCTTTATGTGGAGGCTGGGGAATCAAAATCTGGCTGGCAGGCTTTGGGAGCAAGCACCTTTAACCACTGAGCCATCTTGCCAGTCTGGTCATGGCATGTTTCTTAAAGCCTGGGTCTGACTATTTGTCTGAGAATGGCATGAGGCACTTGGAAAACATGGAGATATTTTGTGAAGAGACGTGCCCACTGGGGCCAGGGTGGGGCGAGAATGCACAGCTCTCTCAAATTCTCTTTATGGCCTAGCAAGGGCATGGTGGGAAGAATGTGAGTCAGCAAAGAGACCCAAATCAGTTTTGGTGTGTCCCCTGCTGTGGTCTTCACTTGGCACAACAGTTCTTGGTCGCCTCTTCTCACAGAAATGGGCATATGCACATAGACATGACGTTTCCAAGGGTTCAGGGAATTGCCTGACATCTCTTCATGGACATTGATGTGTGTTTCATGTCTCCAAGGAACCCTTCATCTGATAGGATTATCCTCTAAGGAAGGAAGGAATGGAAGCATCTATATCTGCATGACCTCTGCTGGGCACCTCAGAAGCTGTGGGGAAGAGGGAGACAGAGTCCTGCCCCCATGTGTGCACCCTAGGGTGGCACTTTGTCTCTGCTAGCAGGGAAATGATTTTTTTTCACAATATTCCTTATACCATGAGATCTCCTCAATACAAGCCTGACTCATCTCACCTGTCTTCACCTATGAGGCAGACTGATTTCCTCAGTGGTTCAAAAACACGCAAACCAAACAGAAGCCATGAGTCCTATTTATCACTGAGAGCAATACCTCAGACCACATAAGGAGAGACACGATTATTTTTGAATTATCAACACAACTGGGGGTTGGGCCAAAGCCAGAGAGAAATTATTTGTCAGAAGAACCTACCCTTCCTCCTTAATGGGAATAGTCCCAGACAATTAGACTTGCCTTCCTCCCCCCCCCACCTCGACCCCCCCAAAAAAGTGTAGCGATTTCAGGTCCTGGTATAACATCTAGAGATTTGTCCTGTCTACTTCTACAAATCTTCCAACCTTTATTGCAGCTGCCGAGAAGGGCTTGTCCTGGGTTCTTCTAATAGACTGCCAGAGTTTAATTCCATGTTGTTTTATGGTGTCTGGCGATGCAGTTCCCCTCCCTGACAAAGCGACAGAGCTCTTTACAGATAAGGGTCATCTGGGTCCTCATTTGCTGAAAAGCGTTCATTTCTTTGGCTCTTGGAGACCCTGTTGCTGCAGCACACTGGGACCTGGTGGCGTTATTTTGTAAAAACATCCTAAAAATCAAATGCCATTGGCTACAAAGGCAGTTAATGATGTGGATTGGAGAGAGCATGTGAGGCTCATGTCGGGGGCTTTGGCCTTTGTGTTAGAGATGAATCCCTATTTGAATGTGGACTAGGGCTGCCTTCATACAAGGGCTGGAGAGATGGCTCAGCGGTTAAGGCACTTGCCTGCAAAGCCTAATGGCCTGGGTTCGATTCCCCAGGACCCACGTAAAGCCAGATGCACAGTGGCACGTGCATCTGGAGTTTGTTTATGAAAAAGAAAAAGAAAAAAAGGAGTAATAGACAAAATGCTCATATAAGCATAGACCTCTCCATTGAGTTTACAGTTTCCTTAAAGTCTGTACCCTTCTCCTGGCTGCCTGTGGGTGTGCAGTTACCAGCTCTGGAAGCCCTGAGAAAGGTGGCAGAGACCATAAATCCTGCACCTTGCTTGACGCATTGATGGCTCTGTTGATGAGAGGTTGCACAAAGTCAATAGTGGATTCTACTTCACAGTGACATTTGCATTTAATAAAAAGCCATGTTTATTGTCACTTCTGTATAAACACAACTGGCACCTGGCAGAGCTGATGATGCTAAATGGAGAAGTGACTGTAAAGCTGAGGAGACGGAGGGGAGGGCGAGTATTATTACTGCATCTGGGGTCACAGAGATGGGCTAATTAATTAATTATAATTCTAAGTTTGTGTCACACTGTCATCCATGGAGTATCGTGTTTTATTTATTTCATGCTGTGGCAGTCATACGCCTCATTAGTAAATATTAACAAATGTACGACTCTTTCTACCTCCTCCAGTTCCTCCTGTGAGGTAACTGCTACTCTCAGGTCTATCACTCCCTGGTCTGTGTCTCACTTTTTCTCTTAATTGAGCTCTGCTCCCATCCATGAACATTTGTTTTGCTAGTTTTACTTTCCTTTTTCCTTTCTTTCTGCTATGGAAGTTTTTACACACATCCAGGTATCTACTTGAGGAAGTGAAATGGGATCCTGGGCCACTGGAACATAAATAGTGCTGAGAAGGAGGCTTGGTCAAAGCTGTTCTGAGTGAGTTCTGCTTCTGGGACCATTCCTATCAACCACCTATCTATCTGTCTGTCTGTCTGTCTGTCTGTCTGTCTATCTATCATCTATCTATCTGTCATCTATCTAAGCTATCATCTATGTATCTATCTAACTGTAGTGGGGTGAGCTGAGGTTTAGAATTTAGATAATGCCCAGCAGAAATTCCAATGCACCTCAAAATTTAAGGAGTACCCGAATTCTTGTCTACAAAGTTAAAGAATTAAAATCATAGACAATCAGATATTAAGGTATAGTGGGATACTTTATTATTTAAGGGAACATGGGAGTTACAGAGTTCTCCAGCCACCAGTGTGGGGAGAACACTGGTGTTCAGCTAAACAATCAGGAAGATTATGAGAAGGAAGTGAAATCCAGCCCCTCACCACAGGCTGTGGTGGGGCTGGGGGAGACCTTACTGGTCCCTAGAGAGTCAGAGGTCCTTCTTCTAGGCCATGTGTGTGAGAAAGAAAGGGGATTATCTGTTCAGTGAGTATTTCTTGCCCCAGGTGAGCAGGGAGACAGGTGGTTGGTTCATACCTGACAAATCAGTTTTAGCACCTAGGTTTGAGCTCTAGCTAGACACCTCCCACTCAAGGGGAGGGCGGTCTATGGAGCTTGCCTGAAACTGTCACATATCTATCTGTCATCTGTCTATATGTCTATATGTCTATCATCTACCTATCTACCTACCTGCCATCTATTATCTATCTATCATTTATCTGTCTGTCTATCATTTGTCTATCATCTACTGATTGTGTGTGCGTGTGTCATAGGAGTGGTATTTGTGTGGTTTGTGCACATGGAAGCCTCCTCTGTGGACCATCCTTGAACTGGAGTTTCTCTGAGCCTGGAGCTGCCTTGTTCACTATCACCAGTCCTTGTCTGTTCTTCACTCGCTTTAGAACTAAGGATGCAGGCATGTGTGGCCATGCCCCGCTGTTAACATGGCTGCTGAGGACTCCCACTAGGATGGTCTCAGGTTCTCTCAGGCTCTTATGCAAAGGAGCTCCTAAACGCTGAGCCATCTCCCCAGCCCTTGGACAATTCTTGTCTACTTCAATCTCCAGGGCTCTGGAAAAACTCCCTTACTAAGATGCTTCCCGGGGTGTTCTGGGGTGACTTATTTTATGCTATAGTAATGAAATTGCTTAACATTGCTGACCAGTGTGTTTATGGTTGCTGTTTCCCTGTGAACTTTGACTTACATGGTAATATTTGTGTGTGTGTGTGTGTGTGTGTGTGTATGTGTGTGTGTGTGTGTGTGTGTGTGTGTATCAATTATACAACAAGAGGGAGTTTACTGGTCAGTAGTCTATGTGAATACTCAAATTTATGATCTTTAAAAATCCTCCCAATTCCTGTCCAAATCTGTCCCACCACATTTTATTTTCATCCCCAGTGAAAAACATTGTCTGTTTGACCCATTTTTGTCTTAAATTTAATGTGCAAGACAGTATGTGTATATGGGGCACTCTCCCTTAGAGCACATGGACGGCTTGCTTCTTCTCTTTAGAGAAATATATGTTCCTTCTGTCTGTTGTCATATGGTGTTTCAATAGTTGAATGTGTTAAGTGTAATTTCTTTTACAATTTTGCCTGTGAAATGTGGGTGAGAAATTGGAGTGATATGACATTCTTACATATCACTGTCCTTGCACTTTGAGTGCCTCATAGGCTGTAGTGACCATCTGAAGACTTTTTCCTGGTAGAGAAATTCCCCAGGTGGAGAGAGAGTCCCAGAACGTCCCCTACACAGGTTCACACCTAGTTTCTGTGAAGAGGAAATGTTGTCATGACCTTGCTCGTTATAAGATGCTCTCAATAAGGTAAACATCAAACTGAAATGGGTTCACTTAGTAAGTGTGTGATATTTGGCAAATTAATGAATGGAACGGAAACTATATCAACTGTTGGAAGAGGGGTGGATGAGCTTTTCTTAGATATGTTTCCTAAGGATAGGTAGGGAGTCAATTCCTGTTTCGGGAGCTTAAATTATCAGGTGATTTCCATGTTATTTAGGGGAGAGAGAAAAGAGAGGGGGAGGAGGAGGG
>PVHP010011588.1:0-44858 GCA_004024765.1 Zapus hudsonius | reverse complement strand
CCCAAAGGAATAATTCCAACTTTCAAAATTGCTTGATAAAATGATTCTTAGATTAATCATGCCTGAAAAACATATCCTGACCATTTCTAAATGAAGGAATTAATAATAAATGTTAATTGTGGAGTACTCAAGCAGTGCAGAAATACTTGTATGGTAGTGACATTTTCTTCAGTGGCAATTCTAAAACATAGCCCTCTTTCGTAGATTAATTTGCATCTTTACAAGCATTTTCAATATATTTGCATTCTTTATTTTTATAACAATACTTACTATTGTTTTAACTAAAGGGCATAGAGATTTATAATTTTTATTGTCAACTAATATCTTATGAACATTTTCCAAACCAGCATATCTATATCAACCCAACTATTTTTTTTTTATTTTTTTAATTTTTATTTATTGTCCATAATGAGTTACAACATTTAGTGGGCAAACAATGAGTTGTTATCCCCAATTCCCCGCTGCCCTCCCCTCCCCGCTCCACTGAACCCAACTATTTTTTGATACTGCATAATATTTTATATTATTTTATTTGCATTTTCAAATACCATGCTCTCTCTGCATGGTATTTTATTTGAGAATGAATTATAACTTGAAGACATGTCCCTAATAATGGTCATTTTTCCCAGATGTTTAATGTTGATTCTAAATGTTGATAAACAAATACAAGTATTGTTAGACAGAAGTTCAGTATTTCCAGTATTCTGTAAAATCATTCAAAAGTGGTACTGATCAGTTAGAAGGTAGACACATTTAAATATTCTAAATATTACATCAGAGATATTCGCTTGCATATTTCACCATACTTTTTTACATGTTTTTCTTTTTTATTATTATCCATAATTAGATACCCTTAATAAGGGAATAATGTGTTGATGTCTCCAACATGATACATATTTCACCATACTTCCACAAACCCTGGGCATTCAATTCTTACTAACTTCAAAGTTGGAACAATGATACTTCTATTTTAATTCGTATTTCTTAGTCATGTTCTGACATAATATTGGACCACTGTATCTTTGGTCGGTTATGCATTGAAGCTCTCCATTCTTCAATAAGGCTGCTTACTTGGGATGACTCTTCATAGATATGGGTATTAACCCTATATCCATCACATACATTGTGAATCTTTTTCCTCTTACTTCTTCCTTTATCTTAACTATGTTTATGGTATCTTTTGTAATTAAAGTTGTCATTATAGATTATATATCTTTTGTCATTATAAATTATATAATGAAATGTGCCAAAGATTTCTTTTAAATTTCTGTTGTTATTGAAATAGGGGGAAAAACTTTCCAACAATCTGTTTATTTAATCTTTTGTGTTAGAAATCCACTCTGGGAAGAGCTGGGTGGTGTAGGCGCTGGGTGAACTTAGATCACTGGAATTCGGTTGCTGATATTTACCCATGCCCCTGTGCAATGTCATCCCAACCATGGTTTAATAACCCATGACTTATTTACACAGACTTTCTCATTTTCTAACCACTTAAAATTAGATTCTGAAAGATGAACTTTTCGTTGTTTTTTTTTTTTTTTTTTAATATAGTGCCTTTGTGTTATCTCTATCCAGGGATGGTTTGAAAGCAGCGTCAGGAGGTCAGATCCCACAACAAGGGGTTAACTGCTTGGAAAGTTGCACATTTTTATGTTGTCCAAATATTCTCTGTAATGAAAGAACCTTGATGATAATTATGAATTTTCTAGATGAAGGGAATTGAAATAGATATGATCAGGTCAGTGAGAAAAAGACAAGCCTTTGTGTTTGGTCATCCTGTTAAATTTGCAAGAGAGGTCATATGCTTGGAAATTAAGCATGGTGTACAAGCTATGGAAACCTGTCTACGGGTTCTCTAAAAGTCTGCACTCTCAAATCCGGGCCTTGAGTGCTGATTTTTACAGTTAATATTTATATGGAAGCAGTTATTTACCTATCAAGGTCTTGTTTTTTTTTTTCTCTTTAAAATAGGCATGCTGCATTCAACTGAAATTATTTAAAAATCATATACTTTGTCATTTACAACATTTGTTACATTGTTGGCTGTAAAAAGCTGAGTGATCTATTTCAGCTCCAGGACTCTGCCCTTAGATGCAAGCACTATTTAAAAATCATAGCAGATGCCAGGTGTGGTGGCGCACGTCTTTAATCCCAGCACTCGGGAGACAGAAGTAGGAGGATTGCCGTGAGTTCAAGGCCACCCTGAGACTACATAGTGAATTCCAGGTCAGCCTGGACTAGAGTGAGACCCTACCTCGAAAAAAAAAAAAATGGAAAGGAAAAAACTGCCGCAGGGTCGCTGCTCCATTATTTGGATAAACTTCCCAAATTAAAAGTGATAAAGCGTCATATCCGTGTTCACATAGCGAAACCCTTCAAAAAAAAAACATTCCCCTCCAAAAAAACAAAACAAAAAAAAACCCCAAATTAAAAAAAAAAAGCTAAAACCAGGTGTGGTTATGCATGCCTTTAATCCCAGTACTCGGGAGGCAGAGGCAGGAGGATTGCTGTGAGTTCAAGGCCACCCTGAGACTACATAGTGAATTCCAGGTCAGCCTGGGCTAGAGCGAGACCCTACCTCAAACCCCCCCCCCAAAAAAAAATAGCAGATAAAACAAGGGAAAAGGATAAAAACCGCCAATAATTTAGTATTTTATAAGAAAGTTCTCTCTGGCAGTCAAGTCCCACTCTCTATTAAAGTAGCCCAACTTTTCATTTTTATTTTATTTTGTATATCTCAATCTTTTGTGACTCAGAACTGATATCTGAGTATATTTTCAAGCAGTTGCTACATATTTATGAAGAACAGTTCATCTTTGGCAAAGGAGAGAGAAAAATCATAAAATTTTAGAGATGAGTGATTTTTGGGCTCATGTAGAGTAGAAGTAATTGAGAACCAGACAAGTTACAGTACTTGTTCAGCATCAAGTATTAGTCATGATGATAAAACAGCAGCTAGGGGCTTGGGAAGATGGCTCGGCAGTTAAAGGTACTTGCTAGTAAAGTCTAGTTGCTCTGGTTCTCTTCTCCAGCCATCCACATAAAGCCAGACAGGAGTTTTGCAGCAGCAAGAGACCCTGGTACCCCACCTGTGATGGTTAGGTTTTGTTGTCAACTTGACCTTTCAAGGAATCTTGGTGGGTCTCTGAGGGTGTTCACAGGAAGGCAGCCTCTCAGTAGAGGGCAGGATGTAAGGAAGCTCAAAGAAGCTAGAAGTAAACATCCTTTCCTGTGTGGGCAGTGCAGGAAGGAAATTCCAGAGACTCAGGAAGCCATTAAGTCTGGGGAAGGGTTGTAAGACCCCACCCTAAGGCAATATAAAGGGGAAGAAATTCTCTCCTTGCTTTCCTGCCTGTTTGCTGTTCCGTGTGTATGGTGTTGGTGATGGGTTTCTCTCTCGGCTTGGACCTGTGAAAAGGGAGCAGCCTCTTTTGCATTCTGGAACTTCCCCTGTATCTATAGCTACAAATAAATCCTCTCCTCCCATAAACTGTGCCTGGTTTGAAGATTCATCCCAGCAGTGTGTGGCTGACTAAGATACCACCCCTCCAACCAACATGTCCACAAATAAATACATATTAAAAATAGTTTTATTTATTTAATTGTAAAAAAGATAGGGGAGATGAGAGAGAGAGAGGAGAGAGAGAGAGAGAGAGAGAGAGAGAGAGAGAGAGAGAGAGAATGAGAATGGATATGATATGGCTTCCAGCCATTGCAAAGGAACTCCAGACACATCTGCCACTTTGTGCATCTGACTTTATGCAGGTAGTAAGAATCAATCCTGGGTCTTCAGGCTTTTCAGACAAGCGCTCTAACCACCCCCTAATTTTTTCTCTTAAATAAAGCAACTAGGACAAAAATCATAATTCAGGAAAGAGGCTTGTAGCTATTTCTCCTCCCCCCCTCCAAGTTACCTATGGTGTTACAGACTATGAAAATCAACTTAAAGGAGGCAAGAACTATTTTGGTTCATGGCTTCAGTCAGTGGTCATTTGTCTCCATTGTTTCTTGGTGCCAACTGAAGAGGTAGGACATGGGGGCTGGGAGGTAGATGGCAGAGCAAAACTGCCATACACAGTTCCATGATGCTAGGATGGTGGAGCAAAGCTGCTCACCTCATGGCAGCCAGGAAGCAAAGAGAAAGTGAGCAAGGAGGGTGCCTAAGACAAGATTTATGGGTCAAGGGCACATTCCCGGTGACCTTCTTTCCTTTTAAGAGGTCTCATCTCTTACAGTTCCCTCCTCCCACTCCAAACTGCTTATCATTAGGTCATTTATTAACATGTCAGTGGGTTAGCTCATGGATGACATCAGAGTTTTCATGATCCAGTCACATCCCAAAAGAACCACTTCTGGACATTGCTGCCCTGGCGACCAAGTTTTCAATACATGAATCTTGGAGGGGGCATTCATGCCATACTAATAGGCCATATCGATGGCCAGGAAGGATGGTCATACAGACTGTGGGAAATCTAGTAATGCCCATGGCAGCTCCCACCAGGTATCCAGGAGTGGCAAGTGTGCAAGCATCTGGTCATAGAATAGGATTTGTCTGTTGGGCCTGACAGTGGGAAGATTAGCTCTTGGAAACTTCAGTGTAGTTGATAGGCGTCAATTGCTTAAACATTGCTCATTCAATAGATACGTTTATACTTGTCTGGTTCCAACAGGTTTAGAAATAGAAATTGGACCTGTGGTGGGACATTCCCTTGGAGAACAGAAGGTTCTTGGAGGTGGTCTCATTGCCTTTGCATGACCCCTTCATGATTAGGTTGTTCTGACTTAGATCTCACTGACCTTTTAACATCTCATCCGGTCTTTTCCTCTTGGCCCAAGATTTCTGTTTGTGACGACAGAAGAATTTTTTCCTCAAACATAATCCATTTTTTTCTAAATCTATTTACCCTGCCATGTTGATCCCTCACTGGCTGTGTGAATGAAAATTGGCTCCTCCTCATGTCCTAGTTATTTTTGCTTGAGGAAATGATCGCAGAACCAGAGAGTCTCAGTGATGGATAGAAAAGACCCAAGAGAGACAAGGAAATCCTGAGAATAAACATTTTGTGTGAACTAAAGTAATGTTATATCACCCTCATCAGTATCAGTGTCAACATCAGCTGCAGCATCAGTACCTACACCATCAGCTCCATGACACACACGGGCATTTATAACCACCTATACTATCATCTCCAACACAACCATACATTGGCACTCATAACTACCTAGACCATCACCTCTATCATAGTCACACACAGGCATATATAACCACCTACACCATCACCTCCATCACAACCATACCTGGACGTTTATAATTATACCAGACCCTTCATCACAGTCTTGTTCAAGGATCTTAGCAGTGCTGGGAAAGGGCAGTAAATGTCATAAGAACATTATTCCTACAGCCTTGGTCCTCTCATGGTCTATTTTGAAAATGACAAACCGACATGAGGATTATAAAGCTTGCCTTACCCAGTGATCCTTAGTCAATGGCTGTTTTGTCCCCAGAGGACATGTGACTATGTCTGGGGATATTTTGATTGCCATCAACAAGAGGATATTGCTGGCCAAACACCCAACAATGAATAACACAGGCCCCGTAGTAAAGAATCATCCTGCTCATGATGTCAGTAGTGCCAAGCCTGGAGCCACATGACACCCTGACAAACTGAAGAGAGTCTGCAGTATGAATGGATGTGGAATTTCTGCACATGTTTTTGTAATATCCAAATAATTATGTGGTATTTTCCATTAATTTGTTTATGAAATGGATTCTAATGCTAGATTTTTCAAATGTTAAAACCATTCTCTTATTCTTGGAATAAATCTATTTAGTCTCAGTATGGTATCATTTATATGAAAATTTTAAGCATACAAGCCAATATTATATATTATTATAGCTGTTTATATGTGTAATAAAAGCATAAAAAAACAAACTGTAGGAAAGACACTTGCACACTAATTTCAGAATAATGGTTACCTCTGAGAAGGTAGGAACCAGAAATCAGTAGGGAGGTTTCTCTAAGAGTCTTGCACCATTTGATTTCATTAGAAACACCTATTAGACACAATGTAAATATTCATTAAATTTTAGGATATGGCACACATTATATTATTTCCCACATTTTTAGAGCTTCAAAATATCTTGTGCTGGGAAAGAGAAATACATACACCAATTTATCTAAAATGATAAATATTAAATAGCAAGTAAATGACAGGTCTAGGGTTCAAAGATATAAATCTCTCCAGAGCCCAAGCTATCTACCCTCATGTAACCAAATCTATAAGCTGTTGTCCCACCCCCACCCCCACTCCCTATTCAGTACCATATCCATATAGCCAAACAATTCCAGGAGCAGGAAGAAAATTTTATTCTGTGTCTAAAGAACAGGTAAAGGGGAGATCATGCCACCACTGCTCTTTGCCCAAGCAGGTCCAGAGTGTTGACGGTAGGCTATATGTATGGTCATTGGAGATTTGCAGAAGTGAAGGAAATTCTAATTTGGGCAGGTCAGTTCTGTGATGAAATTGGTGGAAATGTTTCTGTGTTTTGTATTGCTAGATGCGTGTAACATTGTATCCAGATATATAGAAACTTGCCTGGAATGTCTCCATGGATACAGGTATGTAATAACTGGACATCATGCAGCTTGGAGCATGAGATGATTAGCAGGCTCTCAGTAATGTGGTGGTTTCAGTCTGGTGACACCAGACCTTAGGACTTCAACCACAGGAGGCCCCGGGGTGAGGCCAGAGTGTCTGAAGCTCGTGGCATGCAGAGCTTCCATCTCAGCAGCTGGAAGGATTAGGATGGGGTCACATTCCTTATGTTGTAGATGAGAACATGGGGTACAGGGAGAGCATGTCATTTGAACTATAACCACTTAGTGTCACTGCCCCCTCCTCTTCCTCAGGCAAGGAGCTACGGAATAAGACCTCCATGAACTGAGGTTTAGTCTCTGCTCATCTGTTACCCTTGAGGTCATCTACTCCCTCTTCTCACATTTCATTCTAATCCTCCCGAATCCACAACCTGTCCACTGTTTCCCTCCTCACTAGCTCTGTCCTCATGCTAGTTGCCCTGTCCTGCCCTACAGGTTGTAGACATCACCCTGCCTCTTTCTTCTCCTGAACCAAACCCCAGCAGTGCGACTGAAGTGCAGATTAGCTCCCTGAATCCCCTTCCTGGGGCTTCACAAGTTCTTGGAATAAGACCGGTGTCTTTGATATAGTTCAAGTGCAAGTTGGATCTAACTTGTCAGACCTCTTCTTTGCCAATCTTCCCTTTGGTTTCTACCTACTGAGTCAACTTCCTTTGCTCTGTGGGGTCCTTTTACACCCTCTTAAGACCTTCCCTTCAGAGAAACCCTTCAGTATCACCCTGATCCCTTGGCCATTTCATTTCATACCCTTCCAACTTCTTTATTTCTGCCTTCCATTTATTGCATACATCAAATCTTAATCTCCCATCTCTTCCAAAATGAACCCGGTCTACTGTTTCAACCCTGTTAGCATCCCATAACCACTAGCCAAAATACTTACAAGTCTTTTTACACAACTACTTGCATAATTCCTTAATGTTTGCTAGCATATAAACACTCTAATCCGGGACCCTCCTCTTCTTTACTGCTAGATCCTGAGGGTCTGGTAGAATACCTGGCTGTTGAGTGGGACTCTCCCCTGGAAAGACTCATGCACAAGCCTGTTCATCTTAGACAGGTCTCAGAGACAGAACAAAGCACAAGCGCATTTGCACCAAACTTCAATTTGGTGAGCTAATGAGTTATGGGAGCCACTTATATAGCATGGCTGAGGGGTTACTTACAGGAGTATGGGTGCCCCAAAGGCTGTCAGATCAATGCCAAGTCCCACCCTATCCTAGATGGTGACTTCATAGAAGCTGAATCATCATGCCCCCTTTATAGTCAACCTTCTCCTTCCTATATAATCCTGATATGGATTATTGATAACTAATATAAGCGACATGGAGAGAGAGAGAGAGAGAGTTTTTGGAATCTCCCTCCCCTCCTCTGAGTTCGTGTCCTCTGATGCAAAAAGAATTTATACACAGGGACAGAAATAAGTTTTAATTACACACATTTTATTCTAATTTATTAATTTAGGAAAAGGGGAATTGGATGTGAAAGTCTCCAGTCACCAGTAGGAAGTTACAGAGTTCTCCAGCCACCAGTGTGGGGAAAACACGTGTCAGGGAGTTTAACAGAATTTATGTTATTTAGCTAAATAAGCAGCCAAAGAAAAGATAACAGAAAGCTCCAATTATGAGAAGGAGAGGTTTATGATGGAAAAGGTCTAGAACCTGCCCCCACCCTAGCCATTAGCTGATGGGGGAGGGCTTACCTTACTGAGGCCTGGTTCAGCAGTCTCTTTACTCCATTGCCCCATGGGGGAAGAAAATGGCTTCCTCTAGGGAAGTGAATTTAAGTTCTCCCAGGTGAGTCAGAGAGATAGCTGATTGGTTCATATTTGACCAATCAGCCCCTAGGTTGTAGCTCTAACAAGCTAGATACCTCCCACTCAAGGGGAGGGGGTTGCCTCTGCAGAGAGGTCTGACTGTCACAATCCGGTTTATCCCAGCATCCCTTGCAGCTTGTGGGGGGAGCAGAGCACAGAGAGAGCAATAACTGGAATCCCAGATGAGGGTCTTATTGCCCTCCCTTCCTCCATCTACTAGGGTGTGTCAGTAGCTCCATTTACCATGACTACATATCTGCCTATATCACTGCATTGTTTAGCCCAAAGTTGTCATGGCTACCAAGCCAAAGCATTCTCTGTTCCAAGATGGCATTACATTAGGCCAAGAGGAAAACCACCATACAAAACTGCCATATGAGGGGTACTAGACAAATATAAGATAAATAAGAGAAAAAAAGAAGTGAATGCTGGATGACTGTTTTCTATGCTCAGTAGATCCTGGGCATGAGAAAGACTCAATTCTCCCAATGTCTTGTGGCCCAGGGTATTGCTTACCTTGGTCATGGCACATGAATCCGGAGGGTGAAAACTATAGCCCAGATCGGTCATGGAGGAAAGGAGGCATAGGATTGCTATTAGATGCTGAGGTGTAGGGCAGGCAGGCAAGGGAAACACAAAGTAAAGAAACAGGACCCGAAGATCGTGCCCAGTGTCCTCACTTGCCAGGTAACCTTATCATGGTCAGAATGGCCACATCTCTGGAGACTAGATCGTGGTATGGCACGATGTATGTGGGCTCCAGTTATGAGTTTATCTTCACATCAGTTGGTTCTAAAGCTTCACTGTAATAAAAGTCATATTGTACATGCTAAACATGAATATTCTAGAACCTGCATATAGGATGACTCTCAGTCCAGAGGTTTGGGGAAGATGCAAGAACCATAATATATAATGATTGGGGCCAGAATTGGACAATGTAAAGGAAATATGATAAAACCAACTACAGATCTCTGGCTCGTTGCAGCCTTTGGTACTAATGAAAATACAGGTGGATGAACATCTTAAAGTCAGTGTGGCAACTATGTCATGCTGTCCAGAGGACACCTTTAGGCAAGAGAGATTATGCACAAGGAAATACGTTACCTAATTTGCAGGGCCTGGTGGCTTTTGTTTTTACTCACACATGACATAGATTCATGTTGATTTAATTTCTCTTGTTTAGATGTAGCTTTCAGTGCACATAAATATCAGCCCTGGCCTTTCATGCCAAGTCCTTCCTAATTATACTCTAAAATGATGGAAATTGTTACTTCTCAAAGCTACAGATACAGGCATTTTATTCTATTGTTACAAAATTAATCTTTAGAGACAGAGTTATTTCTTCTAAGAAAATGTAGGGAGGAGGGGAGGTTGGAATTTTAAAAAGACTCAAGGTAACAAAAAAAAAAAAAACAATAAATTGTGGTGTGCTAAAGCTGACCTAAAATGATAACAAGAGGATCTTCATTTAAAGACCAATTAACAAGACTGGCCTCTCTTATGGCCACTTAGATCATAAAGCTGGCCTCAGTCACTGTTTCATTAGCATGGAGCACAGAGTGTCTCCTTGGGGACCTGTGTTTTCTTAGTCATGCAGTGCCTCACAGCTGGGCTGATAAAATGCTGTCATATTATTTTTGAATGTGAGCAACTTGTGCTTCCTTCCTCTCCCGGGATTTTAAGTCTCTTTCTTAACCAGATTGATACAACAGCAGATGGTTCCCTTTGGATCAACGCGGCTGCCTTCGATTGTAAGAATCAAACTCCTTGGAATAACAACTAGAACATTCGATTTTGTAGATGAGTGTCTACCGTCCCCACACAGCTGTGCTCAGTCAATGTCCACGGGGTAGGACGAAATCCCTGGATGTATCCACAGGGCTATTCCTCCATGTCTTGGTTGGCAGAAATTCAATTCTCTAGGAAGAAGACTGAGTGGGTGGTTAGCACATTTTATCAAGGAAGGTATGTGGGATTTTTTCCTTTGTTTTTTTGTTTACACTTTTTATTGATAGCTTCCATAATTATAGGCAATACAAGATTTCTAATTCTCTCCCCACCCTCCCTCATATCTCCCCCCTCATTAGTCTCTATTTTGTTTCTTTGTCATCATCTTTTCCTCCCATTATGTGTAGATTTTATTAGACACTGTGAGATCATGAACATTAAGGCCATTTTGTGTCTGGAAGTTTGCGTTCCTAGCAGTCCTACCCTTCCTTTGGCTCCTACAATCTTTCCACCGCCTCTTCTACAATAGACCCTGAGCCTTGGAAAGTGTGATAGAGATGTCCCAGTGCTAAACATTCCACTGTCATTTCTTCTCAGCACTATGGTGTCTTTTGCATTATCCCAGTGGTCAACGCCATCTGAAAAAGAGAAGCTTTTCTAGCCAAAAGTGAGAGTACAATTATTATATGGGTATGATCATTTTTTTAAAAGAGTGTTCATAAGGCAGTTTGGTGGGCATAATATATGCATAATATATGCATTTAACCAGACAACAGCAAGTGTTACTCATGACCTCCCCCACCATAGGCTTTTGACAAGATCTTCAGTACCAGGCATGTATTCCCTCCCATGGAGTGGGTCTCTAGTCCAATTAGAGAGCAGTTCACTTCTCCCACAATAGATGTGCCACTATTGCACCAGTTGGCTCACTTGGCCTGACTGGCCAGTCTTAAGGCTTGCAAGGTTCACTGCTGTTTATAACCATTGATGACTTCTCTCTCCCATAGGGCTGCATGCAGCATAGCTTTTCCAGCTTTCTGTCAGGGAGGAGGTTTCAAGCTCAGCTCCACCTTGATTTCTCAGTGACCTTCAGCCCAAGCCTGTGTGGTCTTCAGCAATAGGGTATTACCATCTTGTTCTGGTGGGCAACAAAGAGACTTGGCAATGGCCTGTAGTGTATCAAGGAAGATGGTTGTTTTTTGTTGTTATTATTTTGTTTTGTTTTCATTATCTATTTTATTTTATTTTATTTGAGTAACTTTTTGTTTTTAAGGAGGATGTTTTGAACTAAGGAAGAGGTTAGTCTTGATTCAATCCTCCAGACCACAAGGTACCCAGCAATGGACATAGGTGCACCGTGTAGCCAACACACAGCAGCTCTGAGTGTGCAGGCAGCAGGCAGCAGGCAGCAGGTGGGGAATTCTCTACTGATCCCCAGGTGGTAGAATCACCTATTGGAGATCTCAGCAGAGACTACAGGCTCTGGTTCTCTACAGTTAGTTGAGATGAGGCAGCTACTTCTACCTCTTAACAGTGATGGGTGGAGGATATTCCCCCAAAGGCAACTCTCCAGCAGAGTTGACAGCCAGCCAAGGACTTGCTTATATGTGGTCCTGATAGCTAGACAAATACATTCTCCATTCTTGGAAGGGATCAAGGGTATCGCCTGTTGCAGCAAGCTCTGAGCCAGTTTGTAGGTACACCCCAGGGCTGATGCAGTTGTTATTGTGTCGTGGAACGCTTATGATTTCAAAGTACTTAGGTTGAAATTCCAACACTCAAGGTGATAGTATGAGGAAATAGGGCCTTTGGAATGTAACTGGGATATTAGGATCGAGCCCTAATGAATTTGACTAGTGTCCTTTAAAGATCAGAGCTCTCCCTGCCATAAGAGGATACAAGACACTGGAAACTCCAACCCAGCCATGAGCCTTCGCTAGGGGACAATCATGATGGCACCTGTGGTCAATTCCTATTGTAGCTACTATTTTGCTACTGGCACAAAATGCCTGACAACAATAGCCCACAGGAGGAAAGTTGTTTATTTTGGCTTTTAGGCTTGAGGGGAAGCTCCATGATGGCAGGGGAAAGCATGGCATGAGCAGAGGCTGGACATCACCTCCTTGCCAACAGCAGGTGGAAAACAGCAGCAGGAGAGTGAACTAAACTAACACTGGCAAGCTGGGGGTTAATAAGCCATTAAGGTTAACCCCCATCTCTGGAGGATTCTGATTGTCTCACAGCAAAGGTGGGAAGCAGAGGGAGGTGATATGCCAGGTCCTGTACATGGAGTGACTGGGTCTGACTGAATGGCATTTTGGGAAAGGACCTGCAAGTGAGAATGGAGTCTAGCAACAGCAGACATGATCACAGGGCTTGGACAGCTCTGGCTTGTTCTCAGCTGGGGCATTAGGAAACACTCAGAGGGGTAAAGAAAATCACATGGTGAAGGACAGAGACTATATCTAGTATTTCTGTTGGTGGACTGAGTTCTATTATAGGTGTGTGTATACTTGGTTGAGACTTGCCACCATGAGGCTTTCCTGTAGACTGTAGGCCAAAATAAATCCTTTCCTCTCATTAGCTGCTTTAGGTCAGATGCTTTGTTCCAGCAATGTGAATAACTGTAACACCTTCCCTCCTCCTGGAGCCATCACCTGCATCTCCATCTCCTGAAAGTCTGTTCTGCTTTCTGTTCTAAGCTTAAACAGCATCTTCTTCCACTTCCTCCCCTGATCCAAACCACTGTCTGCCTCAACCTTGTTTCTCAAAGCACGTTAATCTTCAAGTGCTTGCCTTTGTGTTTTTGATGTGTTTCTCTTTCCCTGAGATCCAAGGGCTGGACTTTGTAGGATTTTTCTTGTTTAGCATTGTGTCTGACATGTGTCCATTCTTAATTCATATTTGAATAAATGAATGAGGGAATGAATGAATTGAAAACAGAATGCGGATGGCTTCTTGCATTGGTCAGTAACCAAAAAGTTCTTAATTGTGGGTTCCATAGTATATTATAGCTATTTTTGGGAATGAACCCAACACAAATCCTTTTGGACACCAAGAACATTCTTTTGCAATCCCAGTAGACTTGTTTATTCTGATGGGGTTAATCAGGTTTAGTGTGTGTGCCCAGCAACCGGATTTGACGACCCGCCCATCCCTTTCGACCCCACCCTATTCTGACCTGTTCTGTCCTGGCATCACATCCTCTGGCCACCTCTCCCCCAGGTTACAGTTTAAGTGCCAGCATGTCTTCTGTCATCTCCTGTGTAATTAATGCTGCCCTTGATAGGAATTTCTTTGACAGGTTTCCCAGCCAGCAGAGTAAACTTGGAGAGCTAATTACCAGGTTCTACAATCTGGGCTTCCCTGGGAGCCTCAGCTATGACTCTGCTGGAAAATGACTAGGTGGAGCTGGTGAAGACTTTTTCAAAATGACGATGCTTCCCATCTCGGAGGTATTTCAAATGCCGGCAATTGAGCCTGGCCTCTGACACAGGGGAAGCGTAACTGAGATTTGCTGTTCTATTTGTGCCTTGGACCAAAATATCCCCAGAGAAGACCACCAGCTCAGCTAGGAATCTTCTGTAGAAGGTTTCAGTTCATTTGCAAAAATATTATTAAAAGAAAAAAAAGGTGGAGGATTCATATGGAATCCCACAGAGAATGACGGGATGAACAAGAGACCCACAGCCACAGCCATTCAATCAACACAGGATAAGCCAGGGTGTTAGAAACCAACAATTTTCAACACAAAGACCCCTAAACTCAAAATATTATAGCAGCCTTAATACTCACCCACCACAACTCAGGGAACTGAGCGGAAGAGGGGGGCGGAAAGATTGTGAGAGCCGTGGTGGGGGAGAATATCAGAGGCATGACACCCCTCAGTAACAACATACTTGGGTCAGGAGAACCCGGCTGAAGACTGGGCTATCCACGGTCCCCTGCCACAAGGACTGATCCAGACGGCCCACGGAGGAGGATGTCCAGCTGATTGGGGATGGGGAGGGGGAGTATTGGGGAATTGGGGATAACAACTCATTGTTTTCCCACTAAATAATGTAACTCATTATGGACAATTAATATATATTTTTAAAAAAAAAGAAAAAAAGGCTGATAATTAGTGAGATGCCACTTGTTTCTTTCAACATTGCTACGTTATAGGAACTCAAACTTTCAAGCTCACACAGGGAGCACAGACCAATGGCAGCAATGATGATAATAATAAAGTTGTTCCTCAGTAACCATGGGAATTTGGCTGCAGGACCTTCACTGGCTATGAAATCCTCAGATGCCCCTTTAAGAACATAGCACAGCACTTGTAAATCCCAGTGTTCTCTCCCCCGCCCTCCCACCTAGCCTTGTTCTAACTCAGCCTGGGATTCTGGAACCACTTCTTGTTATAGTCATTGAGGAGAGCTCTGGGCTGACTGGAGGGACTTCCACCTCCCCAGGCCCTTACCTCAGCACATACTCTAGGCCCCTGGTCCCAGGACAGTGTACCTCCTCTCATCAATCCCTCTCTCTTTCTCTCTCTCTCTCTCTTTCTCTCTCTCTGTTCAGCTTTCCTACCCCAGATGTGTGCAACCCTCCCTCTTTCCCTTCTTCCCCTTTATGTTCTTCTTTCTCTCTCACACACACTCTCTTGGGCCTTCTGGATCACTCCCTGGTTCCCATACCCCCCTTTGCTCTCTCTTCTCTCCCTTTATCTCTCTCTCTTCCCTTTCTCTCTCTCTCCCTCTTCCTTCTCTGTCCTATTACAATAAAGTCTTAAAACCAAGAAAACTACCTGTTTCAATCTTATGAACCCCAAACCTATGCACATCTCCCCTTGTGGTAGTTTGAATAGATGTCCTGATCCCCCTATAACTTTGAATCACCTTTAGATGATGTATAGTGTCGAGTGTAATGCCAACAATATGAAAGTAGTTATATGGCCTGCAAGTCATAGGGAAAAAACTGTGTATGTGTTCACTGTAGTCAAAATTTAAAAATATTTCTGAGCCTCTGCTGGCAGAATCCACTGATATGCACCTCGGATTCAGAGGGCAGGTGCATTTTCCAAGTGCTTCCATGGGCTAGGTACAGCATAAAGCACACTTGTGCTTATAAGATTCTCTTATTCTAGACATTTCTTATTGAAAAACAGGGTTTCAGCAGGTAAGTCACTTTTACACTACCTATTAGAGCTAGAACTGAAAACACAAATCTCTTGTTGACCAAAGCTTTTCCATTAAACAATTTGCTATTCTTTCTGTGATATGAAGCTTTTCACCTGGCTTTCTTCTTGGCTGCAATTCAAATATCAGATACAGAGCCCATAGAGAAACAGAATTTTCTGCTAAAAATATAAAGCCTATATTTTAAGAATGTCCAATGTATGTTGCCAAAAAATTTTGGCTGATCTTAAGTCAAAGAATTAGTAATCCCTAAAGTTGTAGACCTTGTATTGCTGTAGCTGGAGCAGGTTTATATGAAAACCCAGGGCTCAAGTTGTCTTGTCCAGCCTGGTTCTTAGCCCTTGTGCTGACTTCCATTAGTCTGTCCATAGTAGGTAGCTGCTATTCCAGTCTTAAGTGTGTCCATGTGTAAACATTATATGACCTTCCTCACTGACCTGCTCCAGTCCATCATTAATGACCAATTTCTATCTTCAGAAACACCTTGGTCTCTTCTTGGATGAACATACTCATAATGACCATTATATGCATTTGGGAAACATGTATCACTCAGTGGTGTGTATTCACATACTTAGGTTCCATGGGAACCTCTGAATCAGGCAAGACAGGATTTATTCACTTGTTTACTTAGCAGATATTTATTGGACTTCCTATTTACATTAAAATATCACTTCTACTTTATACCCGAGTAACCTGAGACTTAGATGAAGTTACTTGCTATGTATCCCCTAGCCATGAAATGACAAGTTTAGGGATGTTTCTAAACCTTTCAAAGAGTTGGTATTTTCAAGTGCCAAAATTCAAAATTTTCAGGGCAGGTTCTATACTTTGTTTCCCAAGCCATGGGTGAGAATGATAAAAGCTAGTAGCTCACAGGAGTGGCTTGAATAATGTTGTACGTACGTGACAGTTTCTGTAGCCATCAATCAACAGAAAAGTCTTTATCTTTTGAAGCATGGAGCCTGTCTCTTTTTCTTTATGGACTCTGCACACAGTCTCCCCCTGTAGCCCTGGCTTTCCTCCCCAGCCTCACGTGCTACTGTGATACTTCAGCTTGTCCCATTCCTGTTTTCCCTGTGGTTTCCATGTCTCCACTGGTCTCTCTGTCCATAAAGTTCTGTGGTTTTATGACCCTCCAACTGGCACAGCAGATCTCAGCAGAGTGAGTCATTTCTTCATCTTCACTGACTTCCACTATGGATAAGATAAAGAATCTGTTGCAGTCAGTGTTCTAGTTGCTGCACAGAAAGAACCCAAGCAAAAGCGGCTTGTAGAGGAATGAGTTTATTTGGCTTATGGACTTAGGGGAGACTCTATCCTGGCAGGGAAGATGATGGCATGAGCAGAGGGGTGGACATCACCTCTGCCACAGCACTGGAAATAGCAGGAAGGTGTGCCAAATACTGGCAAGGGGAAGCTGGTTTATAACCCCATAAACCCGCCCCCAACAACACAACTCGATTGAGGTTGTAAAATCTAAACTGCCATCAGTTGAGGATCGATTACCCAGAACACATTCATTTGTTTTTGGGGGACACCTGGATCAAATCATAACACGCAACACCAAACACTTCCACCTCCACTAATGATTGCACTCACCTTTGCTTAGGTATTCACGTGACTGCTTAATCATTCTGTCTACACCTGGACGAAAGGCACAGGAGCGTGCCTGCTTAGCTCATTACTGAGAACTTAGATTTGGGGAACATTCCTACTGTACATGATTTGAGTAGCCAAGGTCCTTCAAACACAGACAATACATGGATAAACTGAAATAATATCCCCAGTTGTGGAACTGTGTCATTCCAGGGCTCAGTTGATGGAGTGTCTGCCTAGCATGGAAAAAGCCCTGGGTTCAATCCTCAGCATGGCATATACCTATAATCTCAATATGCAGTTGGTGGAGGCAAGAGAAACGAGTTCAAGATCATCCTTGGTGACATAGTGTGTCTGAGGCCTCCTAGGGTACATGAGAATGAAGCCAGGTATGTTGGCCCAGGTTTATGATCATCAGCACCTGGAAGGTTGAGGGAGAGAGATCACCCTTATATGAAAAAAAAAATTCCTGTTTTAGTCTCCTATTACAGTAGTAACAAATTTTCATACACTTTATGGCTTATAACAAAAATGTATTTATCTGTTTACTGTTTCTGTGGGTCTTTCTGCTTTGAGTTTCCCGAGTTCAAAGTCACGATGTTGGCAGGTTTGGACTCTTCTCTGGGTGAAGACCTGCCTCAGGCCTAATTTGATTATTGATAGATTTCTTTCTTTCTTATTTTTTTGCATACTTTTTACAGAGCTTGGGATACCAAGCTCTTGCATATGTTAAGCAAGAATTCTACCATTCAGTCACACCTCCAGCCCAGAAGATTCCAGTTCTGAGTGGTCCTGGCTATTGGCCAGTATACTTTCAGCTTCCAGCTCCTTGACTACATTCCTTTGCCCATGGATGGCCTCCAATTCTTCCCTTGCTTAGACCAACTTAATTTCTCCTTTTGGCTCTGTTTTCTTGTCTTCATGGCTTCTCTTCTTGTACTTACTGACGTGGCCTAGAGATTGTGATGTAGCCACATCATGCCTATTTAAAAGCCGATCCATTTGTGATTACTGAGCTTGCTGGAGAATGACAGTTGGCATCCATGTGGAGTCCTTTCCCAGTTCTGTGGGTGCCATGGAATTTGGTAGATGGGCTTCTTAGAAATGGAGCTAATGAAATCGGGGACTGTGTGGCCTCAAATCATTTAGAGTAATGGTCCTCCCACTCCATTACTTTGGAGTGAGAGCAGTTCACATTAGCTCTACAGTCCCCTGAGGAGCAGGAGTGCTGATGGAATCGGGGCCTTAGAGTGGACAGAGGAGGGATGTGTGCTTGGTGGTGGGCAGCTGCCAGCCTCAGTGTTTGTCTTGGCTTTGGGCTGGCCTCTTGCTTGCTGGTCAGTGCTTGCACTCTCACGGGAATACCTATTTTCCCATCTTTGCACAAGGCTTCAGCTTTCTCTGACAGAGGGTCTTCCCTCTGGACTCAGCAGTTTCCTCTTATGGCTCTCAGACTTCTGACCCTCTTCCTGCCCTGTCATTGTGTGCTTCAGTAGAGTGTTCCAGCATCCAGGTATTTTAGAGAGAGAGAGAAAGAGAGAGAGAGAGAGAGACAGAGAGAGAGACAGAGAGAGAGAGAGAAAACAGGTACAGATAATTCTTTCATGGATCCTTTTGATTTTGTTAATTTCACCTACATATAATTCGTTAATTTGCTCCTTTGTGCATTTCTTGCATATAATAATCAAAGATTTTTTAAAAAGACAAACCATGCGGGCTAGAGATATAGCTCAGTGCTTAAAAGCACTTGCTTACAAAGCTTGCAAAGCCTGACAGGTTGGGTTAGATTTGGTTCCCTGTACTCATGTAAAAGCAGATGCACAAAGTGGTGTATGCATCTGGGGTTTGTTTGCAGCTGCAGGAGGCCCTAGAATGCTCATTCTCTTTCAGTATCTCTCTCATCTATGTATCTATCTATCTACCTATCATCTATCTATTTTCTGTCTCTGTCTGTCTGTCTACCTATTTCTCAAAATAAATAAATAAATAAATGGATAAACAGATAAATGAAACAATTTGATGAATGTGTCTAGATCAGTTTCTACCTTGTTGACCTACCTTGGGAAGGTGTACTCACTTGGAACATCCACCTTCAAACCACTATGGGAAATAATTGAAGATTCTTTTCCTAAACATGTTCAGTATGTTATATTAAAGGTTCCAACTTGTCTTTTGTTTGTTCTTTCTCTTTTCTGGTTGTTCTTTTGTTTATTGTTTGACGTGTTGTTATTGCCCAGAATGGGCTGGCCTGAAATTCACAATCTTTCTCATTCAGGCTCCCAAATTCTGGGATTACAGGCATCTGCCACCATGCCTGGACAGTTGTTTACCAAACTGACTTACCAACACCACACCTTTGATGTATGTGACACTAAGGTTACAGGGAAGGTCTAGACGATGGAGAAACCTAGGCTGTGTGAGCTGAGGATGCTGTGACAGTATGAAAGCATTCCTGCAACCTGGAGATAAGCATCATCTCCAGCCCTTTGGGGTGAATGCACGGAGCCAGTGCCTGTGAAGAACTCACTGTGTATCACTTTGAAACATAGAGGGATAAAAATTATATATATATATATAAAAGCTATGCTCAGGGGTTAAGCATTGATCATGTGCTGAAGCTCTGGGTCAGAGATTGGCCTCAGGCTTCCCAGCACCATCTTGTACCTCTATGGAATACTTCAATCATCCAGAGCCTGAACGCAGACACATCCCTCCCTCCAGGCCCTTTCATTCTGAGACCTCATTCATCAGCCATATCTTCAGGGCTTGGGCAATGATCCTTGATAGCTTAAAAATTAAGCCTTAAGAAACATACTTTTTGGCTTCAGATGCAGGTCAGTGGAGGAGTGTTTGCCTAGCATTTACAAGGTCCTGTGTTCAATCCTCAGCACTGTGCATATATGCATGTGCACACATACATGAAATTGCACTTTTAGGTCAAATCAAAGTAATGATTTGTTGAATACTTACTATATGCAGTGATATGTAATACCCATGGTGGTGATAGTAGAGGTGTGTGTGTGTGTGTGTGTGTGTGTGTGTGTGTGTGTGTAAAACAATAACTATGAGCCATGTTCCTGCCTGAAAAACTCTAACAGAATTTTTCTTGGAAAGCTGGAACCCTATTTCTCATTTTGGTGCAGCTAATCCTTATGTATTTTTATTTATTGTTGTGACCAAATACCTGAAAAGAAGCAACTTAAGGGAGAAAGGGTTTGTTTTGGCTTTCAATTAGAGTGGACACAGTTCATTGTATCAGAAAGGTCAAGACGGCTGACTACATTGCATCCACGGTCTGGTAACCAAGGGTGGAACAGGGCTATAAAGCCTCAAGCCCCATCCTCAGTACCCTCTTCTGCAAGCCCGGCTCTTAAAGGTGCCATGACTTCAACACCCTGAGCTGGGAACCAAATGTTCAAATACCTCATTTTCTTCCACTGACACCCTGGGAAAAAGCAGGTGTGGATGGCACTGGGGAGAATTCGGTGAGTTTTTGGAAGTACCTACCATAAATAGCTAACCTCCAAAATAGCCACATACTCGTGATTTGAACTTTCATTTATTAATACTCTTCCTCAATGTTCCCATCTCAAATAGTGGTATTTAACAGCCCCTTAACCCAGACGACAATTTGGAGACTTCAATTTTCTCGACCTTTCAGGTTCCACAAGCATCTAAGTTTTATCTTTCTGCCTCCAAAATGTCTCTAAAGTCTTCGCTGTCCCCACAGTCAATGTCACTGTCCTAGTTTGGCTCCTCATTAGCCTCAGCCTGGTTTATAGAAATAACCTCCTGATGGTTCTTCTTACGGTTTCCACCAACCCCAGCTCATCTCTCATTCTGCTGCCAATTATCCACTTAAAACACAGACCCAATTATGTCACTTCCTGGCTTACAATATTTCAGAAGCTTCTCTGGGTTTGTAGTATGAAGTCACAGACTCAGTGTGGCATATAGGGCCCTACATGATGGGACCAAGCCTGGCCTTAAGTTTACTATCTGCCGATTTTCATGGCTCCTCCTGGTTGGTAATTTATCCGTCATTTCCCCCAAGACTCTATGTCAAATGTTTCTCATTGGCATCTAGCAATGGATTTATGTCCTGATAGATGAGAGTAAAAACAATGAGAACTTACTCATTGGTCATGTGTCTGGTTATGTGAGCACCACAGCTGCCTGGCTGTCTTACTTGTCTATCTGCCTTACCAGAGGGATGTCATTACCTTTGTTGAAAGAAATAGGCTCAGGAGGAAGGTAAGTAAGTGACTTCCATGAGTTCTGGATCATCCAATGAGTGTAGTGGGCGTTCAGGGGGAGGATCTTTCTTCCCTCAAGAGACTTGAATTGTAGGTTCTTTGGTGTTCCAGTGTTTGATTATAGGACTATTTCTTGTGATTAGAGTTTCTGGTGGAAAATTGCTTTCCTGTATTGTGGGAATTTTGAAATCTTCCTTTCTACCAGCATCTCAGCGTCTCATCCATAGGAATGGATTATTTTATTTTATATTTATTTGTCAAATATTATTTATTTGTATTTATGCTCTAAAATGATATTCTGATATCTGTTTTATAGAGTGGCTGCATCTAGCTAATTAACATATCTACTACCTCAGTTTCTTGAAAGCTTAAAAGTGAATGTATAAGCAGAGGGATGTTATCCTTTCTTTAAAAGTGAAAGGTATGAACCTTTTGGACACCATGTTAAGAGAAATAAGCCCGTCACAGAAAGGCAAATACCATGGGATCTTATCCACATGTAAAAAGACAAATTCATAGAAAGAGAGAAGACTCAAGATATCATGTCTTTTTAATGTGTGAAGATTTGTCTTATTTAGGAGTGGTATCAGTCATACCTTCCTTTTTTAGGGGGAAAAATGAAACCAAACGAATAATAACTACAGCCCTTGTCCACTTGTTTTTCCTTTAGCCAGAACTGTGTCCTAGGGTTACCCTGCGGGGGAGGTCTGCAAAGTGTATTTCTCACTTGGGCCTCAGTTGCAGGGCAATGGTGTGTTAGCAAAGAATAGAGGAAGTGAGAAGCAGGGAGGAACCTAACAGTGCCAGCCACAGCATAGGTGCTACGCTTAGCTGGTCAAGCTGACCATGTGGTGTGGTTGCTATCCCATTTGACTTCCAAGTGCTCTGTTATCCAACAGGAAGAGTTGATATTCAGTATAATTAGAGATGGATCAAGTGATAGTTGGAGAAGTCAAAAATGTTTACAGGAAGTAAAACTGAACCCTGTTAAGCAGACAAGTTATTTAAACTGCTTTCATTTCACTTTCCTTCTTTGTAAAATTGGAATGAGAATACTGATGCCTCAGGATTAATGTGAGCATTTAGTGAACTAAGGCACATCTGTCTGGAGGACTGTAAACAGTTCGCAATGTAGCTATGGAATAACTGTATTATGGTTTTTGAAGCATGCCTATCCCTTCCCAGTTGACCATGGGAGCTGAACAATGACAGGTGGAAACAGTGGACTATTTTCTCCTTGCCATTATTCAACATGCAGCAAGATTAAATATTTACCCATTAACCCTCTGGCAGCATGTTCCTTTCCTTCCTCCTGTGTGATTTGAAACTTTTATCCCTCTTGTTGACTCATTAATCCTAAGCAAAACTCCATCTGGAGCTTTGTGGTATAAGGAAATCCCACTGAAGTCAGTTGTTATTTCTTTAACTTTGGCAATGTTTTCTATAAAGAATTAGACTGTAAATATTTTAAACTTTGTAGTCTGTGTTTCCTCTGTCACTATAGCAACAAAATAGCCTCATATAATACATATGCATCACCCTCCTGTAGATGGGTGAGCTGAGGATTAGAATTTAGATAATGCCCAGCAAAAATTCCATTGCACCCCCAAATTTAAGGAGTACCCAAATTCTTGTCTACAAAGTTAAAGAATTAAAATCATAGATAACCAGATATTAAGGTATAATGGAAGACTTTATTTAAGGGAACATGGGGAGTTACAGAGTTCTCCAGCTACCATTGTGGGGAGATCACATGGGGAGAAATTTTAATAAAATCTTTGCTGCTCAGCCAAACAAGCAAAAGAAGAGGTATCAGAGGGCTCCCTTCATGAGAGGGGAAGGTGTATGTGGAAAAGAATCCTGAGCCTGAGGGGCCTTACCTGGAAAATGAAAGTCCTTCTTCTAGGAAGCCATGTGGAAAAAGAAGACTGGTCTTTGTTCTAGGGAAGCTTTTTAAAACTTCCACCAGGTAAGTCAGGGAGACAGTTGATTGGTCTATACCTGACCAATCAATTTTTGCATGTAGGTTTGAGCTTTGGCTAGAGACACCTCCCACTCAAGGGGAGGGAGTCCATGGAGCTTTCCTGAACTGTCACACTACAACTTCACTGATTGACATTGTAGCTTGACTTTCATGTACTTTTTAAGTGTTGTGTGATTTTTTTTCCTCAGACTTTTTTTCAACCTTTTGAAAATGAAAAGGAGACATAGTGGCATACTGTTTAAGTCCCAACTACTTCAAGAGGCTAAGGTAAGAGGGTAGCTTTAGCCCAGGAGTTCAAGACAAGCTTGGGAAAACCAGCAAGTCCTTGTATCTTAAAAAAAATAAAATAATTTTTAAAAAATAAAGAAAAGAGAAAAGCATAGATAACATAAAATAGGTGATTAGCTCTACATGTGGCTTTGGGGCCATTTTTTTGTCAACATGTTTTAACTTAATGTCACATGTCACTGCCTTCTTTTCTGTTCTATTAGGTTAAAATGGACATTCCCCCCCCCCCATATCTCCTAGAATCAGCTTTCAGATCAAAGACAGTGCATTTGAGGATTGCCAAGTGGAATTTTAATGTGCAAATTACTAATTCCTGTTATAGTAGTAATAGAAGATTCAGAGGCAATGTAATTCTTTTTTGCATTCTGAAAATTGATAATGTAGTATAAATATACTTCAATATAACTAGAATGTTTATGAAAAAGGAAGAAATGACATCACACCTTAACAGGTGGTGAGCAAGACTCACATGGCCAGCCACCTCTTTGTGTTAACTTCTGCCATCACTATCAGGCTGGCTAGGCGTGATGCAGAATAAAATTCCCTTGCATGTTCCCCAATACAGAAACAGGAACGTGACTTGCAGAATTCCACCAGGAGCCAATAAGGACCAAACTGCTAGCTTGAGAGCAGAAAGTAGACAATGTTTATTCCTTCCTTTTGCTCAAATTCTTCATCTTCTAAGCCAATTATTCAGATCCCACCCCATTTCTGGGCATCAGTCCTGAAACTCCTGTCAGGTGGGCATGGTAGATTACAACACGTGATGCTCTGAGTCGTTCCCATGAAGTAAAATCAGCCCACTTGCGGGCTGCGTAGCTTTGCGCATTTGCTGTTGGAAACATGTGAACATCTTATGTGCTGCTGTAGACAGTTGTCACTTCTCAGGTGCACTGTGAGACTTCCACATGGGCCAAGGATAGAGATTCCAGTTAGTGTTATCCAGAACTCGAGAGGCCAAGGCAGAGGTAATGGCATGAGTTTGAGTCCAGCCAAGGCTGCATTGAAAGACCCTGTCACAAACAAACAAGACAGCGCTGTAATGAATGTGTCATTTACTTTTCTTGTGGCTTCTGTCATAGTCATATACACTATTATGCTTTTCTATCCGCTCAGTCTTAAGGGCAATCTCTCTAGAGAGTCTCTGTGTTTAATGGATTGACTCATTCAGGTGTTTATTGAATGCTGACTACCCCAAACCTTCACACACACACACACACACACACACACACACACACACACACACACACACACAGAGAGAGAGAGAGAGAGAGAGAGAGAGAGAGAGAGAGAGAGACCTTTGAAGTCTTACAGGAAGCTTTTGTGGTAACTGTTAGTCATGAGTTGCTGAAGGAAATGAAGAAGGCAGGGCAGGTGGCCATTTTTTTCTGCTCTTGACAATCAGCACATTGTACCTACACTGATTTGTTTTCTAAGCCATCTGGTTCTCACACTGAGCCTGTCTCAGGGTTACCCGGTAGGTTACAAAACACAAGTCTAGAGTAATTCCTGGTAGGTCCCCAAGTCTAAATTTCTATCAAGTTTGCAGGTAAACAGTGTTCTGGCTGTTTGCAGGACATATTGTGAGATGGCCTCTCAGTGAGTGTCATCATCTTGTTTAATTTTTCCTATCTGTGTAAATGCTATACTTGCTATTTCATGGGCACACAGAAACGCATGCCTATATACACAACACACACACACACACGCACGCACACACCTAGGCGCACATCATACAAAAGGAATAAATGGTGGACCTCCTCAAGGTTCCATTCAAAGGGCTTTGGTTGCTTTGCACAGATTGCTATCCCCTCAGGAAGATGCAGCACCTTTCTGTGATTGACAGGTTAGCATCCATGCTATTCTTCTTCAATGATGTAGGGAAGAACGTGGCAAGGAGAATGACTTAGATCCCACTGACCCAAGTTCACAGCCAGCAGCAGGGGTCGGCCACAGGTTCCCCGAGCTCAGGAGGAAGCAGTGAGTGATCAAGATACTTACAAGAGATTACAAGCTCTTCTAATGGAGAAAGGAAACAATGCCTAGGAAAGGGACTTTTGAATAAAGATTATTTTGCACAGGCGATGCTCTATGTGTGAGGATAAACATTCTTTTGAACTCTGTTCACTTGGAACTATTGGCTACCTTCCTTCAGAAACTCTTTTTTTTTTTCACATCCAGTTGTAAAATGCTGACATTACCTCAGAGATGGTAAAAAATGATGATATGCTTCATTGCCTGTCTTTATTCCTGTAGCCTCATTAGAAATGTTACCTGCAAGGCATAAGCTTTGACTTTTCACACTCATACTAGCTGTATCAAAATATCAGCTTTGCTTCTCTTGTTTTGCATATGTGGTCTGTGTGTGTGTTCATAAGTATGTAGGATATACATGTGTGTGCACGTACACATGCATGTGTTTGCATGTGTGTGGAGGCGAGCAGACTACCTCAGATATTATCTAACGAGTATTCTCTACCTGTTTTTGAGATGGGGTTCCTTATAGTTCTGGAGTTCACTAATAGGCTAGACTGTCTAGCCACTGAGCTCCAGGGAGCCTCCTGTCTCCCCTTTCCCATTGCTGGGATGACAGGTGCACACCAGTGTAGCCAGCTTAGTTGCATGGGTCCTGGGCATTGACCTCAAGCACTTTATCCAGTGTGCCATCTCCCGGGCCCCAGCTGTGCTTCTTCCTGATTAACTGACTAATACAGCCTTTAGCAAAGTACAGGGGAAGAAGTAGCTGCTGTCCTTAAGCAGATGTGCAAGAAGCTTTCCCTGAACCCTGATGTCCCCACCCACGAGATTTCAGCTCTCATGTTCAAGGTGTCAAGGAAAGTTTTCTAGAGATGGGAAAATGGTGCCAGCGGTTGTTTGGGGTCTGAAGTGAGCTATGGAAGCTGTGGTATCTGTCCTTTGGAGTACAGAGTCTGTTGGAGGAGAGAAACAATAAGCAAAAATTCCACAGATGGTTTCTTTATTCCCATCAAGATTGAGGACGGATGAAACATACGTACAGGATTCTATTGCAGCATGGCCCAGGGCAGGAATGACCTTATCTTTGGGGTCCAAAAAAGGGTCAGCTCAGGTTCATATCCTTTGAGAAAGGGAACAATTATATACAAGGGGAAGGGGAAAAGCTTCCAGGGTGCACAAAGATGAGGTGAAGTGATTCAAAGGAAGGAAAAACAAAGGCCTTAATTGACAGAGCACCCAGGAGATCAGTCCCAAGCAGGTGAAACAGAAGTGAGCATTGAGTTTAATAGCATATGACAAGGATTTTATGGAGGGTGAGGAGCAGACTGGGATTGGAAACCCTTAAAGGTCTTTTATGTCTAACATAATCTCAGACAGTTCTATTTTTTTTAAATCAGAACTTGTGAAGGGTATTTTGTAGCTTTTGTTATCATCACTTTCATTTTCTGTTATTTTCATTTCTTCTTGATACTGAAGAATGCTGTTTGAAAAATTCTGGCTTATCTTATTTGTTCTCAGTGGAACTGATATATTTGCCTGAAGTTCCTTTTGATAAGATGGCCCAGTGAGCCCAGTAATGCCTGAGAACCGTCTTCTCTGCAGGAACTGCACCCTTCTGGACACACAGCAGAGTCTTAGTTCACATCATCACTGACAAAACTAATAAGTTCTTTTTCTGTACCAGAAGCTGGCATGTACTCCAGGAAGATTGCCTGTGTTGACTGAAACGGATATCATGTCACAGTGCCTGTGCCTATTAGGTCCTCAAAATGTTATTGAATGACTATTTATGGATAGAATCACAAACACTTTGCAGTGTTTTTTTTTTTTGGTGTGTGTGTGTGTGTGTGTGTGTGTGTGTGTGTGTGTGTGTGTGTGCAATGCCTAGACTCCAACCTGGGGTTTTGCCTATGCTAGGCAAGCAATGTACCATTGAGCTATATCCCCAGAACTTGCTTTGTAATCAGCTCTGATTACTATTGCTATGATGTGTCCTGAGTCCAAAAATATTTATAGGATCTGTAGCCAAACATATTGGGTTAAATATAAACTAACAGGTTGTTGGAATAAAACAGAAATTATTTTCTGAGCAGGATCTTGCTAGACTCTGACTATAAGGCAAAGTCCACAAAGACATTTTTTTTGCTAGCACATAAAAATACTCCTTCAAAAGGAGTATTGTATTCCAAACTCTCTAGAGATAATGTTTTTTGATAATGTTCAAGGATAAGAATTCAACTTTCTTCCCATATCATTTCTCTGCCTTTTCTCATTTCTCTCTATATATCAGCATGGAGATTATAGTGTCACTTTTCTGCCTCCCTTGTGGTTGAGTCCTCAAAGCTCTCAGATTCTCTTTTTAGACCAGTACATGCCTTTGAATTTTCATGTTCATCCTCTTCCCACAAAGTACATAATTTTTCCCTCCTAGGCTGGATACTACTTTCCAATTAAGACCAGAGTTTTGTCATCATGAAAAGCAACCAAGATCAGATAGAAAGAGACCCCTGAAAGCCTTCCTTCCTTGCACACTCAGGAGAATTTGTCCCTCTGGTTTGAAATGAGTGATACAAATGGCCGTGTTTTGTTCTTCTTGCTGAAGAAGGAAGGTCAAGATGTATGTTTTTCCGCTAAGGCTGCCTCGGGTGATGGGTGATGCAGATTTAGAAACTACAGCCAGTCTGAAATGTTTAATAAGGAGAAATTCATGAGAACATTGAGAAATTAGCATCACTAATCTCAGAGAGTCTTTCCTGCAGGCAGAAGGGAGAAATAACCCAAACACATTTTCATATCATTCATGAGTACTAATTGGTGAAAATGTAACGTCAAGAGACACAGAGTCATCAGGAATTCCCCTTCCACAAGGTAAAGTGAACTAGAGCTGATTGCAATTATAGTCACTCACAAACCAAAAGCTTTCTACCAGTTCTTTATTGATGCAGAACAAATAGCGCCTAAAAATTAATGGCAGGAAACACCTGCTCACTACGCCCTGTGCTCTGTGTGCCAGGAAAGGGAACAGCAAGGAGAGATTCTCTCCCTGTTACTTTGTCTGGAGTCGCATTGTAATGGGGGAGCTGGGAGTTAGAACTTGGATAATACCCAGCAAATTCCAAGGTACCTCAGATCTTAAGGAGTCCCCTAATTCTTGTCTATGAAGTTAAAGAATTAAAATTACAGACCACCAAAGGATAAGATATAGTGGGAGACTTTATTCAAAGAAAATGGGATATTACAGAGATCTCCAGCCATCAGTGCGGAGAGAACATATGGGAAAGGTTTTAGCAAAATCTATGCTGCTCGGCCAAACCAGCAGAAGAAGGAAAGATACAGAGGGCTCCCATCATGAGGAAAAAGGTTCATGTGGGAAAAATCTGGAACCCCCCACCCTACCCCAGCCATTACTGTAGGGTGAGGGAAGGCCTTACCTTCCTAAGGCCTGGAAATTTAGAATTCCTTCTTCTAGGAAGCCATATGGAGACAAGAGAGAGCTGGACTTTGTTTCAGTGACTTTTAAGACGTCAGCCAGGTAAGTCAGAGAGGCAGCTGGTTGGTCCATCCTGACCGATCAGTTTTGGCACCTAGGTTTGAACTCTAGTTAGAGATACCTCCCACTCAAAGGGAGGGGGTCTCTGGAACTTGCCTGACAGAGTTAACTGTCACAAGATCTATGGTGACTGGAAGTCTTGAATAGCCTGGCTGGGAAGCATGTGTGCAGTTACTAATTATGCCTGTGATGCTCTGCATTTCTGAGTACTTTTGACATGTTGGTCTTCATCGATGTCCCTAGGGACTGCTCCTCTCAATATTTGCTAACTTTTAGAGTCAGAAAACATCCGTGCCCTTTCATGTGAAATTTTCATACCTTGCCAACTTCTGTTTTCCAATTCTCACCCTCCAGACCACTAGTCTCGAACTTAAATCACCCCAGGGCCGTGTACCAAACAGCTAGAGACCTTAGAACACACTGAAGTTATTCCAAACACCCAATGCTAATATTCTTCCACTACTTCACCTCTTTTTTCTCCATGGACTCTTTAGGCTCGTGTCCCAGTTGGCCCTTGCCCCTGCTTGCTTGGGTCCAAGCCTAGTACTTACCATTTATATTTCATGCATGTTCAAGAGAACAAGATTCAATTGTTGGAATCAAGTTCTGCCCTTACTGGTTACTTACGTGGGATCTCAGGAAACTCCCTGCATCGTGTTCAGTGACTTACCCTGAGGAATCTCTCTGTACATGAGGCTTATTTGAAGTATACCTTTACATGTCTGATAACAATGAATTCTGGGTACGTTTTGAAAGCAAACTGAGTGTGTGTCTTCAATTATATATCTACAGGGTGATGTTACCCGTTTGTCAGAATATTTCAGCCTGGAATTTTCTCTGTGGTCTGAAGTGTGGGACAGTTTGGATCTACTCACATAATGGTGGTTGAGTTTCTGAAGCAAGCTTTTCAGAGAACAGGACAGACGTGCCTACTATTTAATGAACTGTTCAAGGGAGATATGTAGTGTGATTGCTGTCATATTCCACTGATAGAATTAGATACAAAGGTCCACACATGTTCAAGAGGAGAACAAGATTCAATCATTAGATTAGAAAAGTAACAAGGTCACGTTTAAAAAATGTGAAAAAAAGCTATTATAGAGATTATCTTTGAAAAATGCAAATTGTTCCAAGATTGTCACTTGGTGTATATCTCCTGAGAATAAATAGAGACCATTCTAAAGCAAAGGAAACAGAAAAAGCCCCCATATCCTGCAGGTATACCAGACCTAATGCTTTTTGGTTAGGAACTCTGGAATTCAGGAAAATTTGAGTTTGGCTCTATGCCAGTGAGAACTCATAAACTCCCTGATCCTCAGTTTTCTTGTGTAGCAAACATGTGTGAGCTGCATCATTGGGACCTGGTAAAGGTGAAATGGTCTCCCAAGGAATGCCTATCTGTTAACAGCTAACAGAGGCATACATGCATTCTCATTGTGCAGGACAATGTTAGCTCACTCTTTCCCCTCTCCTAGGACTTCACCCTGAAAAGATGACATCATCCTCACCACTAATGGTAGGAAGCAAAGTCATTCTTAAGGAAAAGTTGTTCTGAGTAGAAAAAGTTCTGGTCATAATTGTTGAAATCAAGTTACTGGTTTCTTTTTCTTTTCTTTTTTAATATATATTTATTTTCCATAATGAGTTACATTATTTAGTGGGCAAACAATTAGTTGTTATCCCCAATTCCCCAATGTCCCCCCTCCCCATCCCCAATCAGCTGGATATCCTCCTCCTCCGTGGGTCATCTGGATCAGTCCTTGTGGCAGGGGACCATGGAGAGCCTACTACTCAGCCCGGTCCTCCTGGCCCAAGTTTGTTGTTACTGAGGGGTGCCATGCATCTGGATAGTCTCCCCCACCAAGGCTCTCACAATCTTTCTGCCCCCTCTTCCACTCAGTTCCCTGAGTCGTGGTGGGTGATTATTAAGGCTGCTTTAATGTGAGCTTAGGGGTTTTTGTGTCGAGATTCATTGGTTTCTGTCTCATTGGCTTATCCTGTGTTGATTGAATAGCTGTGGCTGTGGGTCCCTTGTTCATCCCCTCATTCTCTGCGGGGCTCCATATGGATCCTCCACGGTATGACTGTGGTGGCTCATCTCTTGCAAGAATCTCAGCTATTGGCCTAGAGTCGGTTGGTAGAGTTAGATGGGCCACAGCTCTCTCGTTGCATCCTGAAAAATACAAACACAATCTCCATCGGTGAGTGAGATCAGTATAGGTTAACAAATACACACAATTCTGAATTACCTAGATTCTATTTTTAGTAGCCTCCCCGTCATTCACTCCCATAATGCATCTTTTCTTGTGAACCCAAGAGTATGGGATCCGGTGCCTATCGCCCTGAATCCCCAGTTCCAGTCAAGGGCTCCCCGCCTAAGTGGAATATTTGGCCATTTTTTTTTTACTGTGGGATCTCAGGAATTTCAATACCTGGGCTTTCCTGTTTGTAAAATATAATAATAACAATGTCATCTTGTCCTCCTATTTTTAAGTGAGCTGTGGATATGAAACCTATTTGTAAATGCTTCTGTTGTTTTATAGTTAGGGTAACACAGACTGGTGAGGGCATCTGGGAACATGGGATTAACAAAACTGAAGCTTTTGCCTGAGGCCTCTGAACCCAACTGGCTCCACCTCCTCCATCACAAGGAGCAGAGCTCATGGCAGGATTCAGGTTGAGTCTTTCTGACTCACTAGAGAAAGCCAACAGCACACAAGTCCTGCCACACAGTGGGACCGATGATTTCTTAGCTGTTTTATTTGTGTGTCTCTGAATTCCCACTCCATGCTGAAGCAGGTTTAAAATGGCTTGGGATCTGGAATGTTCCTGTCTTTCTTATCTTAAATGTGTATAGCCAAAAATTTCAGAGTTGTCTGGGTTTGGATATTTGCACATGCATAATGAGAACTCTTAAGGAAGAAACTGAAATCTAAACATAAAACTCATGTATATTTCATGCTCTTTATACGCATAGCCTGATGTTAATTTTTAAAATATTTATTTATTTATTTATTTATTTATTTATTTATTTATTTATAAGGAGAGAGGGGGAGAGAGAGGCATGTCTCTAGCTGCTGCACACAAACTCCAAATGAATGGGTCACTGCACATCTGGCTTTACATGGGTACCGAGGAATCAAACCTGGGCTTTGCAGTCAAGTGCCTTAACTGCTGTTTCTGTGTTTTTATTTTAACTGGGACTGAGTACATCAGGAATTTTCTACTTGTGGAATCAAAAGGTTTCTGATTTTAGAGTATCTCAGATTTGATATTGTTTTCATTTGGTTTTGTTTGTGTGTGTGTGTGTGGACATTTGCGCATGTGTTTGTATGTGGGTGGGTTCATGTGCATGCAGAGGCGAAGTTGATATTGGGTGTTCTCACCTTATTTACCAAGGCAGGGTTTGAACCCAGAGCTCTCTGACTAAGCTAGTCTAAAAAGCCAGCTTGCCCTGGGGATCCAGTGTCTCCCTAGCACTCGGCTGACTGGCAAGTAGACATGCTTATCTGGTACTTATGTGGGTCCTGGGAACCTGGATCCTGATCCTCATGATTGAGTAGCATGTGTCTAACCAACTGAGCCTTTTCCCTGGCCCTTGAGTTTATAGTTTCAGAAGAGGAGTATTTAATTTACATAACTATATTATCAAAATATATTGTGTTTCCATTTGTTCAATAGTGAAATAGTCTAATCTGTTATTCTAGAAGGTGCGACATTTGTAACTTAGTTTCCTTTCTTACTGAAAGATCATGGGAGGTATTGGCAAAGTAGTTCTACTGAAGATAATAACTGAGCCATTGCTTAGCACTGATCAGTGCTAAATACAGTGTTATGTACATCGTAGGTGATCACACATTCCATAAGTAAATACAATTATTAAGTCTATAAGAACACCGGAGTCAAATTCCAGACGAAGGGTAGAGCCAGCGTCTCTTTCTTCTTTCATTATGCTTCATGGAATGGCCAGGTGACTGATCCTCCAAAATATCGGGGATTGGAGCATTCTGCATTTGAGTGTTAGGCTCAAAGACTTGCATTCATGAGTTCAGCACCCCCAGGGATTTTATTCTAAGCCGTTTTAGTGGCAGAGGGCTTAGGATATTGGTACTGAAAGTGGGTTTGTCTTCTGTCATGAAACACACACTGAGTGCACTTCACAATGATAGCAAACAGTAGAATCTGTGAAATTTTTTGCCTCAAAGCCAACTCTGTACCCTTCATTATATATATATATATATATATATATATATATATATATATATATATAATTAAATTATATATATATATATAATTAAAGAAGCAAACATTTGTATTAGGGACATCAAGAATATCTCCATGTAATCACATCCTCACATGGCATCTTGGGACAGTGTGGAGAAGTGTTTTGGGAAACTGTCAATTTAACTGGATGCTTCTGTGAATATAATATTCTCAGTGTACAAGGAGCAGAGGCATGAGGATACACTAGCTTGAAGCCATCCTGGGCTATGTAGTAATACCTCGCCTCAAAACAAAGAAAGAAACAAACAAAATTCCTGTCAGCTTGTCACTGACGGTTTAAGTTTTTTGTGAGAGAAAAAGTTCTCTTATATGGATCAGTCTTTCTGTAGCATCTTATTCTGGATTTGAAGTTCCCATTTTCTATTCAAAGTATGAATTATTTTCAGGTGTTAGGACGTGAGATTTGGAAAGAAATGTACAAGCAGCAGGTATGCATATATCAGGAAGTACCTCCAGAAGGGTAGACTTCCTGTGTGTTACAATGACAGGCACCAGAGATGCTGGGTGCTTTTTCATAAACATGAAGGTCTCTGACACATGACAGCTTTACAAAATAATGATGTTACTGAAGCCGCACGTAATGATTGAACTTAGTGACTGACCAAATGCAGAATTCTGGAGTCAGCCACTCAGCTGTGTGTTCCCATGTGACACAGCTGGCCTTGTGACATTAAGTATGCTTTCAAAAACAATGTCAATATGTCTTTTCTTTTTAGAACTGAGGAAAAGGGCAATTTTTAGTTCAGTTCAAAGCTCATTTAAAATTTTGCCTGGGTCTTCCCAGAGAAAATTTCTGGCTCCTCCTACTAGCTTACATTGTTATAAGAAGACTGTGAAGCACTTTTTCTGGTAGCTTCACCACATAATGAGGTTCTCTAATGGTTGTCCACTTAAGGCACATCTTCTTGCACACCTGCCCGGTCAACCCTAAATTGCAGTCCTGGCCATTTGGATAACTTCACCCTACAGGGTTTCATGCAGCAAAATAACTGTATTGTATAAATCAGTGTATATAAAGTATCTTTCTACTCTAGAAGGCTTGTTAAAGCCCAAAATTTTACAGAAAGCCTAATAAAAATACCTGCTCACGTTGTTTACAACCAAGTTGATAGGGTCTCTTAAAGACAAGGCCTGCAGTAGAAGGCGCCTATAAAATGGGCATCTGGCCGACAATGATTGTTGTTTATCTGTAGCACTATTACTAAATGTATGTGCCCAAGAAGTGATCTTCTCTTATTTACAGCTGTGAAATTCCACTTCTGAAACTACTTACTGGTTCCAGAGAAGGCCTGATAATTCCTACACATAAATGTGACTTCTCCACTTTTATGAGAGTTGTGTGTCCATATGTGGAGGCTCTAGTCCACCTTTCTAGGTTCCTCTACAATACACTCGTCTATCCCCCTGCTTCTGGCTGTCACCCTGGGCTCAGGGGTGTCCAGAGGTAACAGAGCATCCTTGAGAAGATCATATTGGGCAAGGGTTGGAACAGGGCTTGAACATTTGTGGAGAGGATGTTTTGTAACTCCAAACACAATGTGTAATCTAGAAGGGTTCAGGCTCTGGGTGGGAACATTCCCTTGCATCCGTGGAAAGCTACATGACCAGATAAGGGGCAGAGGTATATTCAAGTATGAAACATTGCTTTTTCTTGTCTATCTATGGTTTTCAGATAATTTATATATAAATATAAATTATCTATATACAGATAGATAATTAATATATTAATATTAATTATATATATATCACAAAACTGTTTAAAGGCTATTATGTCTGACTCAATTGTCAAGTTGATTGGATAAAGCAACACCCAGGGCATGAAGGAGGAATACCTTTGGGTTTGTCTCTGGAGGCTTTTCTGGAGAGGGTGAGCTGAGGGTGTAAGCTCTGCTCTGAGAATGGACAGCACCAGTCTATGGGCTGATGTCTAAGACTGAAAGAAAATGAGAAAAAGGAGACAGCCAGCTGAGCACCAGCATTCCCATTTTTCTGATTTCCGATCCTTACAGATGTGCTCAAGCAGCCTCAATTTTCTGCCACCACAGCCAAGAACCATCCCCTACACTCACACCTTTGCCACCATGATGCACGGTACGTTCACCCTGGGAGCCAAGGTAAACCAATCCTCCCTTAAATCGCTCCTTGTCAGGTCATGGAAACTAGAAAAGTAATGCAGAAATCCTAATATATGAGACATAAGAACAAAATGTTCATGTTTATGTGAGGACAAAATGGCTATTCTAGACACTCTTTGACTTCCTTCCTGGTCCATGTTCTGCCGCCCTCTGCCCTTTCTATTCCTTCCTATGTCATCTTCCTTCTTGTCTGTCTTCTCTTTTGAAGGTAAAATGCCCCCTTCTAGAAGTCCTAGAGCTATGTCCAGACTTTACACTACACATAGGGTTCTGGAACTGTGCAAAAATCAACATCTTCCTGAGGATTTGGTCAGACAGACTGTTGTTGTTGCTTACGTCTTTGGAGCTCATTGTCTACAAGGTCTAGGATACAGCTGAACCTTCTGCATAGTTCCCTACGCAGTGTCAGTCCTCCAGTGACCACCTTTCATGGATCCCTGGATTAGAGGATGTTGCCTAAGAATTTGATTCCAAGGAGAACTTTTTATGGAACTTACTGTCTTTTACTGGACCTATGATACCCGTCAGTCACCTAGCATTTCAGTCAGTCACCTAGCATTTCAAGGCCCTATGGAAAGCATGAAATAGGAAAGCATTTTGCCAGCAAATGATGTTATCCACGAGCTTGGCTGGTGTTAGTTAGCATGTCCCTCTCAGCCTCATGTTTCTGTGCTGCTCTGGGAGTTGATGTTCAAACAGTTGTACACAGCAGCTAGGGAAGGCCGTCACAGCCTCCCACTTCTGCAACATCTGCTCAAAGTAGTTTACAATTAGAATATAGTCATCAAAACAAAATGCAATTGAATAGATGAAAAGTTTTGTCACTGTGTTTTTAGTCAAAAAATAGAGACTAATTTACCTTAAGAGGAACTGAAAGATTTTCAAAGTTGTGCCAATGAGTCATTAGAATGTTATTTTTGGTTTAGAAAAGTGTTCTATGTTTCACTGATTCATTGAAAAATGACATTATCATATTTCACTCTCATATTGTTCAGAATAACTTTGGGTTGAATAGCATATCTCTATCACATTCTCTCAATTTTGAACTGTTATTTTTTCTTTTAAATAATATTCTTCTTAATTAGCAATCCAATCTCCCGATTCTTATCTTCTGTAAGAGGTATTACTGAGCATCTAATTTGCTTGAGCTAAGTATTATTTCTTCTCTTAGGTAAATGTATTACTTTGGCCAGTCATTCCATTTTAAAAAAAATATGCCAACAGAAGGTATAGATGATGATGAATGACTAATTTATTTGTATTAAGACAATAACTGAATATAGGATGTCGGGATTCTGGCAGAACCTGATGCATATAGGCTACTGAGGATGAATACAACAGGATTGTACCCCACACTGCCTGATAGGTCTTATAAGCTATGTATTATATCTTATACAGATATAATTTACAGGTCAGAAGACTCTTAATTCATGTTGAGACTAAGAATAAAAGAGTTGGAGAAAAGCACCCAACTGGATGAGATCTAAACTTGAAATGAAAACAGAGTAAGATTTGGGCTGCCTTTAGGCTGCAAAGGTACACATGCTCAAATCCATGTAGAAGTTCGAATCTTGACCTCAGATCATGGTTATAACTTGATGTCAGGGCCTTTACAGAGGTGATTTGCTAAAATGAGGTGGTCAGGGTGAGCACTAATGTGATATGAATGCTGTCTCTTTAAGAAAAGGGGATTAGGGCCCAGACACTGTAAGGAAGAGCATTTGAAGGTAAGCAGAAGACAGCCACCTACCAGCAAGGCAAGGAAGGAATCCTCAGGAGAAAACACCTTTCCTCCATCCTTACTTTATAGACTTTCAGGTTTCAGCATCATGAGATAAACTTCCTTGTTTAAGACACTGATCCCTGTAATAGCTCTGGCCAAGCAAAGCCCTTGAAAATTCCAGAGGTTGGGGTGTGAGGATGGAAGGGTGGTAGGTCTGCTTCTCCCTTCCAAAAGATGGCCCTCTACCCCCTCAGGTCCTGAGCACCTATGCCTGAAGGATTTCTCACTGCCTGGGAAGCAGCCATGTGCCTCTTCACTGTTGACCTGATGAGTGCAGCAGGGAACACCCCCCCCCCCCATTCATGGAGTTTGGTAGAATCACTTTGACTGCTGCTTGGAAGAGCAGTTTCTTGATCTCCACACACAAAGATTCTGACTCAAGAGGTCAGTGGGAATCAACCACACCTTTTCCATTTCTTTCCTTCTTTTATGTTTTTACCTTCAGAATGCTGAGATTACAGACATACACATTCACATCCAGCCCAGTGTTCTGCATTTTTAGTGCAACTTTGATCCTTTATCTTGCAAGAGATGCAGGGAAACAATTATTTTTTTTTGAGGTGTGGGTAAGGTTTCCCTCTAGCCCAGGCTGACCAGAAATTCACTATGTAGTCTCAGGTTGGCTTCAAGGTCATAGTGATCCTTGTAACTCTGCCTCCCAAAGACTGTATATCAACATGCCTGGTTTAAAGACAAAGATTCTTGATGATGGTGATGACGCTGATGGTGCTTTGCTGATGATAGAACAAAAATCTCCTTCAGATCACTGAATAAGAGTGACACCTATATACTAGAGAGTCCCTGGATGGGGGAGACCACATTTTCATGTTTATGCCCCTCTTTGAGGTTTTGCTCATCTCTTCGTTTGCTCATTCATGTTGTCTCTGTTGAGAGTCATTCCTATTGCACTGTAAGCTCCATTGTTTCTGCCATGGTCAGAACTGCAGCCTTGGCATCTCCATCAAACACTCATTATGGGAGCATGGAGCTCTCTCATAAGCATTGCTCTCCCCACTCTCCCAATTTCTTGCCACGCAGACTTTCCCTGAATGCTTTTCTACTCTGACACGATCCCACTTGCACCACTGTTTAGCTTCTAAATGACATTTCCCCTGTGAATTCCACTTCTGCCTATTCAATTTCCCTTCTGTTCCCTCTCAGTGCCTCCTTACTGCTTTTCTCCACACAGGGTGGCATCAGGTGTTTGTTTATTTATTTGTTTGTTTTTTATTTTCCTTTTTGAGATAAGGTCTCCCGTAGTTCAGGTTGGCCTCATATTTACAATCCTCTTGCTTCATCCCCTGGAGTGCTGAGAGTATGGGTATGAAGCACCAGGGCCAGCTTAGTCATAACTTATTATTTTTCATAGTTAGTTGTTTACTCTGTGCTTTTGCTAATATCTTCTGAGCTCTACAAGGCTCTTTTTTTGAATTGATTCATCACTGTGATCCCAGGGTTCTTGACATAGGATCATATCCAAGTAATGAAAAGGATAAGGCATTGGTAAATCCTAGGAGTGTTAACAAGGCATCTAGAGCTTATCGCATGGAAAAGACTATAATTCCCTCCCCACCTACACCATTCATCTTTCAACATTCTTAGTATTAAGTCTCATGACATTTATTTTGAAATGTCTTCTCTCTGCTCTGTGGGGTTGTCTGTTCTATGCTGGGTCTGGTAGAAGAGATTTATGGGAAGTCTATTGCCCAATGGAAATGAGAACAAAAAAATAGCCTCCTCCTGTATTTGATCCAGCTGGCCCTGCTGGCAAGATCTTTGACAAGTGACATCATGACTTCCACCAATCCTCAGTGCAAGTGAAGCGATTGATAGCAGTGGTCCAAGCAGCTTTTGAACTGAAATTGATCCCATTTAGTATCTCAGATTTATTTTGAAATGTGAATAAGGATAAGCTCATGAATTTTTGTTCGTGGTGGAATTAATTTTAAATTAATGATCCTCAAGAGCCCCACAGATTTTTCCAATTAAATGTTATAAGGGAAACAGACCTCCATATGACCTCACAAGCTCCTGCCAAAATTTGCATATTAAAGATAGTTTGATATTTTTCAAGTGAAAGATCAAAGCATTAGGGCTCCATTAATAACTGTAATAGGAACCAAGAAAGACAGTTATATTTTGTTTTAATTTGAAAGCAAGTGGCCTTATTGTACATCTCATGATATTAGGGTCTCAAATAAGTCCATTCCTGTTTTGTGTGCTTAAATAGATTAAAAAGGAAAAAATTATCTGGACTAGTGTCTTCATGGAAAACATCTTAATTAGTTATACCAGTCCTTACCTTGGGATAAGATGCTATTTGATATTCATAGCTAAAGGCAAAGCATCCTTAAAAATACACAAATATATGTAGTTCTAAAACATAATATTAGTGTTTGGGGGTTAACTATTATTCAAGATGTACCCAATATAAATTGTTCTTTTCTCTAACTGTACTATTGCTGTGGCCACCATTGCCTCTGCTAGCACTGTTCTCAGTGCTGCCAGGTTTAGTATTTCTCCTGCTGCTGGTATTTGTATCCATGGTAATGTTGCCTCTCTGATAGAAAAACTGCAATGTACATAGGACGTGCTTCTCATTTATGGTTTCAAGGAATGATTGTAACAATTCATGAGCTAAGTCCTGGGATTGTTCTGATTTAAGACTAGAAAACCTGCAGGAAGAAGGCAGGGGACTTGCCACTGATCACCCAGTCAGTAAGGGGTTCAGGGACATAGTCAATTCTATGTCAGTTTCACTTGAAGCCCTGGTAGCTTTGAATTCCTCCAATGGTGGCGGGGAAGCAACAATAATTATGCTTAGATAAATGAAGTCCAGTGGTGGATCTTCTGTAGTTTTCTGCCATTCTACCATTACAAGTGATTTGAACTGTTTATACATAGTATGAACATTTTATATACAGAAGTATAATAAGCCTCAGAATATAGAAAAACACATGCATTCTTGGTTCTGGCCAGTCTGAATTAATCTCTGTTCCCTGGTTATGACCATAACCATTCACATGAGCACATGAGGTTGGAGGGAGACATGACACAGACCTAAATCCAGATGAAAGAAAACACTCACCCTCCAGTTGTGACTCAGGATTTAGAGGAATGGCATCCGTCACACAGCAATCATGAGCCAGCTGGAGAGAGCCCCACCCAGAGCAGGTGAGGTAGAGATCGGAGTCACATGGGCATAAAGCTTTAAAGGCTTGAGGATGACTCCAGAGTGAGGAATTCTCAGGTGGATAAAGGGAAACTGACTTGCTGAAGGCATCTGCCAGAACAGAGAAGGAGCCCAGATTCCTTTGGCAGGGGCTGACTCTATCAGCTACTTCTCCTCATCCTGTTCCTAATAGGCTTCTGATTGATCCAGCTTCCCAGCTTGCATTAGAACAGATTTGCCCAAGTCTGTCTGCTATGGAGGACATTCTAACAGAATTAAAGATCCTAAGGAAAGAAATCAAATAGCCCTGAAATGAACAGGAGGTAGCTTTCATAAGTAGCTAACATTCAGGCTTTTGGATTTTGGTTGTCAATGTCAAGGCTTGTTTTGAATATGGATAGCATCCCCAGCTCCCAGATTTTCCGTGATTACGTCTGTATTAAGAGGTGCTGTTGAACGATAGGATGCCACCATCAGGGCTTATATAGACGTGGACTCTAAAGCTGAGATTTGAATTTGTTTTCCCATTTACTGTTGGCAAATGGGTTGGCCTCCCATCTCCGTTTTCCTCCTCTGCATCAGTAGAGTAGGAATGAGATGAACCTCAGGAGCTTTTGTAAAAACCAAAGGAGAGAAGGCAAACAGTTTGGCCCTTAGCACACTCTGTAATGGAACAAATCTTCAATCAATGTGAGTAGCAATTGTTATTATTACTGTCTGGTGATGTGACTTTGGCTGGAGGGAAAGAGCCGTATGGATCATGTTTAGGACCCAGGTTCATTCAGTAACTGCTAATATTTCACTCCCTTTTCTAACAAAGGTCAATGACAACATTTATATGCACTTTGGCAGGTTCTTTCTTGGCATTGATTTTGAATTCAGAACCAAAGTCAAAATGACACATCCCTTTCATTTTTTTTTTCTTTCTCATTTGAGGTCAGCTTTTTTTTTTTCTTACCTACTTTCAAACAGAGCACATAGCTATTGCGCTCTCCCAAGCACAGTGAGACTCCTTACAAATGCCTTGTCTGGTGGATTTAAGCGTCTCTTCCTCCCAGGAAATGAAACCACACCACTTTACAGAGCCATATCATACATCTAGTCATTTACCATGGGTGAGAGCCAAAAAAATGTGGTTCTATTCACTTTACACCAGACAGGAGAGATCTTTCTCTCTAGCACCTACCACCCCAGGATAAAAGGTGCAACTGGATTCCCAGATGTTTATCCTTCAGTTTGGGCAAAAGAAACAAACAAAGAAAGAAAGAAAAAGTGAACTGATTTGATGTTAGTCTCTTTACAATGGAAATCTACTGTCAGGATAAAAGGTGAAACTGGATTCCCAGATGTTTATCCTTCAGTTTGGGCAAAACAAACAAACAAACAAACAAAGGAAAAGTGAACTGATTTGATGTTAGTCTCTTTACAATGGAAATCTACTGTCTTGGTGGCCTCACTAAATGCTATGCCAGATGAAGGGTCTTGAAATTGTTTAGTCTAAGCACTAGAAATTCATGTGTTTGTGGGAAATTTCTATATCCCCCCCCCCAACAACAAGTTTATGGTCACATTTCTCTTCTTTCTTTTTCTTCCTGTCCTGAGAATGGAAGCCAGGGTATCACTCATGTGAGGCAAGTGATTTCCCACTGAGCCACACTGTTGCCTCTTATGCTGATTCTTCATAGATGCATGCTCATTCCTGCACAGGGAGCCTCTATTGAAATACCTACATAGGGTATCAGTCAGCAGCAGCCTTGATTCTAAGAGGTACCCCTCCAGTTCCTTGCTCTCCTCTCCAATAGCTTTGATCAGTATAATCCTCCTGCTGAAGAGCTGACCTCAGTGTGCAGAACATCTATAGACCCCTCACTTCCTTGGGTTTACAGTACCCATCTCCAGTCTGCTTGGCAGAGTCCTCCTCTCACATGGGGTGATGTGTGTATTAACCAAACACCCAACATCCCCTTTCTCAATCCTGTGTTCAAATCCTTAGCAAAATAGGATCTGTCTCTTTTTTTTTCCTTTGTTGGAAGTCAGAGTAAATTTAATCTTCAAACCCTCCTGGCAGACAAGTGAACAGATTTCATTTCATCTTTCTAGGGTATCAAAGAAAAACAAAACAGCTAAGTTTTCATATTAAAGTTGTCTGCATTTCCTCCCAGATTCTGTCACAAGGCTGGGTTGATTGTTTTTCACTGAAATGTACTGCGTTTTACTAAGCCTACAGTCTGGCTGAGTAGTGGATCAGAATATTTAAGGAGATGTCCATATTAAAATGTGAAAAGCTCCATCATTACCAGGACTGGAAACATAAAGGGGTCCTAGTGGACAGACGGATTCCCTTCATGTATGAACAGTGGTCTAGTAGATGGGTTAGAATGTGAATCAGGGGATGGACAGCCAGATTAGTCTCCGGGAAATCCCTAATTCAAGTGGCACAGACTCTTGAATGACTGGTCAAGGGAGAGAGAGAGGGAGAGAGAGAGGGCAGGGGAGGGAGGGAAGGAGGAAGGAAGGAAAGAAGGATATTCAGATAGTGAAAATAAGTCAAAGGAGTTGGGGAAAGAGGGGAAGAAATTATCTTAATGTCATCAGGGAGCATTATGTAGTGCTCCACCAATGGTTGTTTTGTTTTCTAAGAGAATTTACTATGTAATTTGACATGCATTATTAAGGCTCTGGCTTTGTGATGTCACAAATTAACTTCAAGTCATTTTTACTCAGGAGCAAGAGTTTATCTCCCTCCCCACTATGTAGAGCATAAACCAGTTTTGTATCTTTACCAGTGTCATTCCAAAGTGATGCTAAATATTTAAGTTCCTCAATGCTCTGTGAGCGAGCTGTTCCATAGCATTCATTGTGTCTGGGGCTTGGGGGCTGCTTGGACACGTTATAGTGAATTAAATGGCTCCAAACAATAAAAATTCATGGTCTCATCATGAGTTTTGATTCTCATGGTCCTCAAATCAAAGTGTTGGATGAGTCTTGTTCCTTCTTAAACTTTCTGGCATTTTTGTGGTTTGGGAGTATTTCTAATACTTAGTGCTCCTTGGCAGTAACTGCCATCATCATGACGGTGATGGTGGCGTTCCTATTCCTCCCCTCTTCCTCCTCCTCCTCCTTCCTCTGTGTTTTCAGAAAGGATGTTGTTATGTGGCTTAATCTGACATCCTGGCCTCAATCTTATGAACTTCTTATATAAGCCTCTTGGGCAAGAAATACATACATGGGATACCATGTCTGCTTCATGTCATCTTCTTTAAAGGACATCAATGACATTGTATTAAAAGCTCGATCAACAGACCCCTGCCTTGGGTCTGTAACCTGTACCTAGATAGTAACCCTATACTCAAATAATAACCCTATACCCAAATAGTAACCTTATACCCAAATAGTAACTGTTGCAGTCAGCTTTCTAGTTGCTGCACAGAAAGAACCCAAACAAAAGTGGCTTGTAGAGGAATGGGTTTATTTGGCTTACGGACTCGAGGGGAGACTCCATCCTGGCAGGGAAAACGATGGCATGAGCAGAGGGCTGGACATCACCTCTGCCACAGCACAGCAAAAAGTGGCAGGAAGGTGTGCCAAATACTGGCAAGGGGGAGCTGGCTTATAACCCCCATAAGCCCGCCCCAACAACACAACTCTAGTGAGGTTGTAATTCCCTAACTGCCATCAGCTGAGGATTGATCTATCAGAACACATTCATTTGTTTGTTGGGGACACCTGGATCAAACCATGACAGTAACCTTATACCCAAATAGTAACCCTGTACCCAAATAGTAATCTTATACCCAAATAAGATATACTTCTGAGTTACAGGGGCATTGATTTCAATGTATTTTTGAGGAGATATTCATCTTATAACAAACTTTTATCTTATTTTGTCATAAATGAGTTAAATAAAATCTTTAATACAGGATGACTCTACGTTAATATGAAAATCATATTTTCAACATTTTGGAAATTGTACTTTAACCATCATTGTAGGTATCTAAGGATAATAGAAATTTACAAGGTAGACAGATGAGAAATCAGCCTGAAGTTCTCATTGGCATTGGATCTTTGGCCAAGGAGAGTGGGTGGAGATCTGTCTCCTGGCCTCACAGACAACTTCCTTCCAGGGTCTAGGATATCTGTCATCTAGGTACAGGACAACTGTGTCCTGGCCTCACCTTCTACTCATACAACAGTCATGAGTGCAGAGCTTGGAATTTAACTGAAGTTCAGGTGCAGCCTGTATATTTGTGGACTTTTACAGAGAGAAACTGCCCCCTTGGAATTGCAAGTAACCAGGTTTATAAATTGCAATGTCTCTTACCACAGCCGTGGTGGGGGAGATTATCCAGAGGCATGGCCAGGAGAACCTGGCTGAATACTAGGCTATCCATGGTCCCCTGTCACAAGGACTGATCCAGACGAACCATGGAGGAGGCTATCCAGTGGAGGGGGG